>VWPU01018916.1:0-67277 GCA_013398955.1 Callaeas wilsoni | reverse complement strand
ATTTTAATATTAATATAGGGTTGGGACCAAGTGCCATTTCTAATGGCAATTAGAGAGAAAGCAGAGATATTAATCTGAAGCAAGTATAGCTGGCTTCTGATAGTCCATCAATTTTATTTCTTCTGTTAAGCACCTGTATTTTTTTCCCTCCTTCTGAACAACTGCCTGGCATTGCGTGGGTATATGGCTGTAATTCTGCTGATGGCTGAAAGGGATGCAGAAAGCCAAAATGTGAATTCATGTCCTGAACGAAGTGACTCCTGCATAACTGCAGCAATGTACACTGTGCCTGGCATTACGGCTGAGAAAGGGGATTTTTTTCAGAATGAGCTATAGGAATTGTTTCATCCCAAATAGGAGTGAAACTGAGTATTTTGACATTTTCTCAGTGGAATTTTGCAAAAGTTTCCTTTTAGGTCCATTAAAATACTTTCAGTGTGGCTTAGTTGCACCCCCAAATGAGGCATTATGAATCTGATTGAAAGCATCAGAACAGAACAAAGAAAAACTTCCCACATGACACAAATTCTTTAAAAAGGACTGTCTTTGGAATAGATTATTTTGTAGTCTACTAAAAGAAAGTTCTGATAAATTAGCCCAGTTTTGTGAAGTTTTCATTTTCACTGCATTCAAAGCATCTGCTGGAGCACTGCCCTGCTGGAGTTAGCTCTGATCTGCCTTTCTCTCCTATCTGGTCCCTCTTGCCCTGTGACTACTGCAGGAAAAAGAGGTTGGTCAGTGCACAAATAAGTGAGCACAGTTCAGTGAGTGCAATATATGTAAATGTAGACCTTTTTTTTTTATATTACTCAGTGTGTTTTGATGCCTGTGATGAGTCAGAGGTACTTGTAGAAGCAGAGACCATGCCCTTGTTCTAGCAAAAGCAGTCATAGGAGGCAGCTGAAACAAATCACTTTTGTGCTTGTGGACTTGCTGAGGAGTGATTCTTGCACTCTGTCTTCAGGATGAATCGCTGCCTTTATCTTCTTACAGGAGGAAAACAGAGCTCAATGGCTGTTGCACACTACAGCCGCAGCATATTCTAAGCCCAACTCTATCACTGGACAGTCTTGGCAGGTTTCTGTGGCCCATTCCTCCCCTCAGTAACATTATTTGTTCCTTTTTAAAGCATTTTGAAAGCTTTTAAGAACATACACTGCTGGCATGGCAGGGAGTAGCAGTACAGCTCCATGATTTTGGTAGCGCTGAATAGACTTATGGGGAGCCTGGGTGTTGATGGGTCAGGCACTGTGTTAACTGCTAGGAAATCTTGATCCCAGATTTAAGGAGCTTACAATAAGAAAGAGGGAAAGTCACAGCAACAACAACAACAACAAAAGCAATTACTAAAAAGGGCAAAGAAGAGGAGGAAATGATCCCTGGGACTCATACAGTCCCATAAGTTAACAATTTGCACAAACTCTGCTGAGTTTAGTTTGGCTTCTTCCTAGTCCAACAGGCTGTCAAGCCTCTTAGCTAATAAATCACATATTCTGAATAGGAATGACCTGGTGTTATGGTGAATTATAGCAGATATCTGCTCTCTGCAGTGATGTTTCAAATGGACAGCTGAAGCCTATGTAATAGTAATAAAAAAGTCATTGTGTTTTGACAAAAATATAGCAATGCTGCTTCTGCTTTCTAAAGAAAATAGTCTCATTATTAAGCACAACATACCTAGGTGATGAATCAGGTGGAGTGAGGAAAAGATAGCTTTTTAAAAATTATATACGATTTCTTTTTCCTTTTCTTCCTTCATTGATAGATAAAATACCCTTTAAATACTACAGGACCTGAATGCTGCCTTTGTTGATAATGCAGTTCAGACATAGCTGAGCTGAGTATTGAGAAATTTAGTAACAGTTTGTACTTTTTCCTCACCTCAAGTCCAATTGATGAAGAATACAAGTAAAAATATAACACAAATTCTTACAGAAAATAGATTCAAATTAGCATATGACTTAAACTACTTAAAACTATCCCCGAAAAAGCTATATAAAATAAATATACCTAAGTGCTTACTAAATAGCTTAAATCAGTTTTTGAAGAAAAATATGCATTTAAGGGTGATGGGTAAGGAGTGACCGTTCATGATTGCTGTGCCTGACACTCATTACAGAGGTACTGGGGCACAGAGATGTTAACAAGCAGCATTGTCACATGTCCCCTGGAAAAATGGCTATTCCTGATGAGAGTAGGGCAACCATCCAGCTGCTCATCACAGTCTTTCCCAGCCTGTGTGCCTGATCCATGGGAAGGGAGTATGACTGTCCACCAGCTGCAAGAGATGGGTTGTTTCACTTTTTAGCTGCCACCAGAGGTAACTCTAGGTCAGCTTGTGCCTCAGGATAAACAGGGCTGCGAGTCCCATGAAGCAGACACAGATCCCTTTGGTTTGAGGCATCCAGACTTCTCAAAGGGTCTTCACAGGTCTGGCAAACATCATCTCTAATGCTGGCTTAGTTTGATTTTTTCTCTTCCTCTCTTGTACCTACAAAACTTGCTCTGCCGTCTTTCAGCTTAAGCCTTGCAGAAAGAGCTGCCAATGAGAGTGTTATCTGGCAATCATCACGTGTACATCTCCTGCAAAAGAGATGTACACATGATGTACACATCCACCTCCTTTTGTGCATTGTTCTTTATACTACACTTGATTTTGGTACTGAGAGTGGTGTTGGGTCCGTCTGGCAGTACATACCCAGCTCTTGATCTGTGAGGAGGACAGGCAGAGCTTTAGGAACTGGCCTTAAATTGGCCCAGTACATCTGATACCTAATTAATAAAATACAGATAGATTTAGAAGCAATGACACATCAATGCTTTAATTAACATCACCAAGCACAATTGTGGCCTTAATGACATGTATTTAGTGAAACTAAAGCAAATACACAAGTAGAAGGGGATGAAGAATGAGTGCCATATTTAAAATAAGATGATTTTAGCACCTGTACAAGGCTGCAAAAGAAACAGA
Organism: Callaeas wilsoni; assembly: GCA_013398955.1. Classification (NCBI taxonomy): domain Eukaryota; kingdom Metazoa; phylum Chordata; class Aves; order Passeriformes; family Callaeidae; genus Callaeas; species Callaeas wilsoni. Next base: position 64,306 of record VWPU01018916.1, on the reverse strand, counting down.
TTCCTTTGTGCATCACGCCTTTCCACCACATTAATTCCTTTGTAAACCTCTTCTGTATCACACTTTTGCTACCCTCACCATGCACAGCCTGGCTGTAACCTAGTGACAGCAGCCAAATGCTTCTTCCAAACAACACAGCAGAAGTTTGGTTGCACAACTGCTTTTTATAATAGAGCAAAAACATCACACACATAATTAACTGTAACTCATGCCTCCAGGCCAGAGCTGAAATGGGGGAAGTGATGCTATCAAGAAGTACCTTAATCCATTTTCTAGGAGCCATTAGGACATCCTTTTCAGAAGCAGTGGGGTTTTTTTTTCAGTGACTGATGTGAGGCACAGTAAAACATCCCAGCAGGCCCCTATTTGATGTGGTTGGAGGCGACTGCAGCTTTCTGCATCCATGCCCTGTTCATAAGCACTCCCTGCTCTGATGAGCACTTGGTTGTTTCAGTGGGAACTGCTGCCAGGGGATTCAGGGAATCTGCAGGGTAACAGCTCTCAATACATGGGGTCATGAGCAGATGGGACTTTTCACACCTTGAAGACCTCCAGCCTTTTCCAAAGATGAGATTTCTGCCATGAGATCAGCCACTTCCAAAAACATCTTTGGCACTTGAAAGCCAAAACTTCATAGATTTTCAGGTGTGATTCCAAAAAGATAATAGCTGGTTTTGCCCTTCTCAATCCAAGGATGCCACTTCTGTTTTTAAGTGTCCAAACTAATATTTAAATCTCTAAAACACTAGTATTCACTGCTGTTAAGAGTACATTAAATCTTCAACCCTGTTGTTTATTTTCAAAGGTGTATTCTGGTGACACATGCTGAATTTAATTTTATTACTGGGTTGAACCAAGGCATTTAATGTTCAGAGAATTATAATGATTACCTAGGAGCAATCACCAGAGGTGTTTTCTTGAATAATATAGAGACACTAAACCTAAGACTAGTCTTACAAAGCTGTTTTTAAGAAAGAAAGAAAGTAAATCTGAGGAAAAACATTCTGAATTTGGAAGTTTTCCAGAATTACTCTGTTGTTACTATTATTCATCAGGTCCCTCAAACATTCCCTGATCTCATGCAAAATCATTCCTGCCTACCTCAAAGGACACATGACCAAAATGGGCAATTAAAAGTGAGAGGAGGGTCCTATAGGCATCAGTCTGTGCCAGCCCAGCTGTTCAGCGCCCTTCTGCTCACGCCTTTGCTCCCCTCTTGGCACTGCAGCACTGCCAGTGGCCTCAGCTGGGTCAGTGATGGGCTCAGCTGCTGTAGGAAGGAGTCACAGAGTTACTGGCTAAGTAAGACAGAGCAGATGCAGACCTGCTCACCGCTGGTGGCAACATGCTCACCTGCTGCGTACACTCTGCTGGGGTAGAAAATGAGCTGGCATGTGGAAAAGCAAACCCACCCATTTCTCACCTAAGAACTGATAATGTGCACAGTTCCAGTGGAGGAACAGCAGCAGCAGGAACCAGCCCTTGCACATCCGATAGGTAGTGGCTAAGCAGTTTGACCTAATTTTTGTTTATCATCTGAAAGGAAAAGGTTAATTTTTTGAGAAGGAATATTTTTATACAAATCTGTGTGTAAGCCTGTGTTTGTACAGACATACAAATTAATATATATAGTAACATCCCATTAAAGGAAATAATAACTTTTTGTTTATTTTGAATAGCGTAATACATAGATGTTATTTTTTGTGGATATTGTTAGATGATATTCTACTGGATGCCAAAACTCAATGCCAATTCAGGGCGAAAAATTACGCAGGAAAAGCTACAGTGGAATTCTACTCATATATATTCAGTTTAGGCAATAAACATCTGAAAAACTGATGAAATCAAGCAGCACTAACAAGCCTGTTAGTTTTGTTGTATGCCTTTGATACGAAATGAATTGGTTAAAAATGTTCTTGCAAATGATCACTGGACCTTAAAGGAAATGAAGAATTGTGAAGAGAGTTTTGATGCGTGGGCTCAAGGCTTTTGGGTTCTGCTTAACATTCTAGGCATGGAGAGACTAGTCTGTCTTCTGCAGTAAGAAAATTGAAACAGTGACAGAGAAGGTTGCAGGACTATAAGCTATATTTGTAGATATACTATTCTGTTTGCTTCCTTACAGTTTAATGGACTTAACAATGCATGGTGAATATTTTTGGGCACAGAGGATACTAGTTCTAAAAATGTACCCTAACTTTGCACAGTCCAGATGCCTGCTTTATGGACTGCTTTTCCCAGAGACATACAATGATCTCAGCTAAAAAAAACAATCAACCAACCAACCAGGGCAATGGCTCCCTCTGACATTATAGGATCCCAATAAACTAAACTTTGACATCCAAGTCACCACCACACCAAAATGTCATCTCCAAGGCAGTCTGGAAAGGCTGTGTATGGCACAGGAAAGTTCTTCAGTGGACAAGTGCAGGTAGGAGAGTAGGTAATGAGTTACCCAATTTGCTGGTCAGCAGATCGGTTTTTTGCTCCTGGTATAGGCACAGGACAGACATCTGTGTTGTTCCTCATTTGTGCATTTTTTCCGTGTTTTTGAGCTCAAGTGACTCTCCAAAAGTTCTGTACGTGTGGACTGAGATGCAGTTGTTCACATCTGAGATCACATGCAAGGTTTTCTTTTTCACTGGCTATCAAGAAGTTGGGGGAAAACTCCATGATCTGGAAAGTGCCAAACTGTTCCTCAACTTCCTTCAACTTTTCTGACTTGCAGAAGACAATGAACTAAGAAAACGTGATTTTTTAAATAACATTTTTGGGGTGACATTTTCGGGGTGACATTTTCAAAATGCATTTATTTCTCTTGAATTGCAATGATTTCTCATTAAGACATGTTCTTAAATTTTATTAGAAAACTGCTTGCTACCAGAATGAATTTGGATTGGAAGGCAGCTGGAAAAAAAGAAAAAAAATACTTCTGTTACGGCTTCAGAAGTGCTAGTGAACTAAAAAATATTTGCACAGCGGTAGAGATCAGTCCAAGATGGTTTATTCTCAAGGAAGCTGTGGAAAACCCTTGCAATAGGCTCGCGTGAAATAATCTGCACTCTCAGCCCCCTGTTACAAAAATGAAGACACAAAGAACTTCTCTGCTCTTAAAGAAGAGATTAGCTTAATCCTAAAACTAGGCCATTCATAGTCTTTCCAAAATTTGCTACTCCTCAATCTCATGTAATTCCAATTATTATTGTTACTCATATAAATATCTGAGCAAGTGGGCCTTTAGCACTTTAGGTCTCAGGGTAGACCTGCAAATTTGGATCTCACGCTTTGATTGCCCATGGTATGAAAAGAGGTAGTTCCCTGGGCGGTTTTGAATATCCTACCTTTTAATTTAGTTGAGTGCCCTTTGTTCCTTTCCTTTCTCATGCACGTGTTCATTTCAATCTCTTTTCACACGAAAGGTTTTCCATGCCCTTCTTTTGTCACCTCCCTTTCCTGTAAATAAATTTGTCTTTACCAGCATTTGCAAATTATCCCAGTCAAAGGCATTTTTATTCTCATGGCTATCTTTGATTTGACTGTTTATTTCCAAGAGAGAGATTTTCTTCCAAGATTAGCCTCCTAAAATCTTTAGGCTACACAGAGCCTTTGTAGCAACTGCTGTATGTCTCCTTTACTCCTGTGACAGTTGTTGCTGCTTCTGGCAGGCCTTATTTTGGCACTTTTATCCTTTGAATGTGAGACTAACTCAAGGAAACTTGCCTTTTTCTCAGCTGGGTAAACACACCTCTCATGAGACTTAGCAAAAGCACAGCAAGAGCTACGGTTAGTTCTAATTCCTACAAATAAAATAGCGTAGCTGTTTCAATGCAGGTTTAATTTATTTAGTTGGAAAACATAGTTTTGTCACTGTTTGTGATAGTATCGGTATCATTATTGATTCAAGCATCCTTAATTTGCACTGGGAAGTGCTGAAGTGCTGTGGTGAAAGCGTGCATAGAAAATGTGCAGACAGACAAATAGCTTCCATGGGCAGCTGGTTTCTGAAGAAAGAATTGGCCACGTATGGAGCTGCTTGCTTGTATGAAAGATAACATTATCATTGTATTTTCTCAGCTGTGCTTAAGCAAAAGGAAACCATTGGCCTTTGTCTTATGGACATTAATTTCCTCCATTAGCCCATCTCCTGCTTCTTCCTGGTGATAAATGGTGTTTCCAGTTGTTTTAAATTTGGTTCAACTCAAAGTAACAGGACAGAAATTTTTATGTGTTTCCTTTCATTCCTCAGCCTGGAACTGCTTCCTTGTGTGTTTGTATATTTCTGTTAACCACAAGCACCACTCTACTACTTGCTTATTTTACACAATATTCACACTGGAGGACTAGTATTTGGGTAAAATTCCCTCTTAGACAGAAAGAGCAATGGGCCAGCACATCACCTGAGGTGTTGTCTCACAGGTCATGCAGTTGGTCACCTTTTGGTGTTAATTTCTATAACCTCTGACTTATCTATCTTGATGACCTAGAAACTCACTTTTAGCCTTCACTTGAACAGTTTTGTCACATTTAACTTACTGTTGACAATTTCTGGCAAACGCAGATTTTAAAGCCAGAAGGGATCTTTATATAATTTAATCTGATTGTGCAATCTCCTCTTTGCCAAAGACTTTGATGTGACCTCTGCAAAATTTTTGAACCCCATGGAAAACAATCACATTGAGACCTCCCTCCTATGATTTTGAATTGAACAAAAACGCAAATGAAGCTTAGACTCAGTGCTAAAAGACTAAACAAGAGGTTCTCAGAATCTAGAGGTGAGAACACCTTGGTTCTGTAGGATCCCATTATAAGTGGTTTAAGGTACAAGTGCCTTGCACGTCCCACTTGGCAAACTGACAGCCATTCAAAACAAAAATCTAAGATTGGTGTGTAATAAGTTTTAAGACTGTTTCAATATCATGGTCGGATTGATGGAAGTATTTCAAGTCCTGAAAAAGGAACTGAACATGTAAGAAGAAATCCCTGCTAGGCTAAGCGTGATCCCTGATGTCCTGTCATGATTTGCCTAATCATTTTCCAATAAAAGAGTCATACAAATACTAGAAATTTCAACCTCAGAACTGCTTTGTTTTTGTTATTAATTCCAGGAGGAATTTGCACCAGTTTAGGCTTGTCATCTTACAGAAGTAGTAAGAAGAGGAGGCAGAGAGTTTATTTGGTTAATACTGCAATTTTATGCTTACGTGTCCCAGTTGTCACTTAGACATTAAAGAGCTCAACACAGCTGTTCTTGAGTAGGCAATGTACTGGATATCCTCAAAGAATCATCTGTGTAAATAATGCTAACTTCAGCCTCTGTTTCCACACCTTAACACTCTTTGGTGAACACTTCATATACCATCCCATCTGCTATCTCTAGATGAATTCTTTTGCTTTTGCTGTAGGTCTCAAAAGCAGGGAATGGAAGTGGTTTGATGTATTTGATAAGGAGAAGACAACCTTGATTTACAGATTTCAGAACATTGAAGAAGTCCAACAACCTGAGTGGGTACAAGGCCAACACTGGAAATTTTTATGAATGACTGCTTGTAGCTGTGGAAGTTATATAAGTTATAACCCCCAGCTTTAGAAAAGGAAATAAATAAGACCCAGGGAATTACAGGCAAGTCAGTCTCACCTAAATGCTTATAAAAGATCATGGAGCAGATCTTCCTGGAAACTATGGTAAGGCACATGGAAAATAAAAAGGTGATCGATGACAGCCAAATCATTCCTGACTAATTTGGTGGCCTTCTATGACAGGTTTACAGCAGTGGTAGATGAGGGAACAGACATCATCTACCTGGACTTGTGCAAAGCATTTGACACTGTCCTGCACAACATCCTTGACTCTAAACTGGAGAGACATGGATTTGACAGATGGACCACTCGGTGGATAAGGAATGGTATGGATGCTTGCAGGTGGAACGTTGTGGTCAACGGCTTGATGCCCAAATGGAGACCAATGATGAGTAGTGTTCTTCTGGGGTCAGTACTGGGACTGGTGCTGTTTAACATCTCTGTTGGTGACAGGGACAGTGGAATCCAGTGCACCTTCCACAAGTTTGCTGACGACACCACACTGTGTGAGGCAGTGGACTCACTGAACAAAAGGGATGCCATCCAGAGGGACCTGGACAGGCTTGAGAGGTGAGACCTGTGAAGCTCATGAATTTCAGGAAGGCCAAGTGCAAGGTTTTGCCCCTTTCTCAGGGCAATCTCAAGCAAAAACACAGGCTGGGTGGAGAAAGGACTGAAAGTAGCCCTGAGGAGAAGGACTTTAGAGTGTTGGTTGATGAGAAAGAGGGACACAAAGATGATCAGGGAGCTGAAGCACCTCTCCTGTGAAGACAGACTGAAACAGTTGGGGCTGTTCAGCCTGGAGAAGAGAAGGCTCTGAGGAGACCTGATAGCACTTTGAAGTACCTAAAGGGGGCCTACAAGAGAGCCAGAGAAGGACTTTTTTTACCAGAGTGTGGAGTGACATCTAGATCCCTCTGAAGTCTCATCAGCTTGCACAAATCAGGAGTCAAAATCAGAAATCAAATTGAGGCAAGTTATCTTTCTCTGTGTCCAAGGATGCAGGGACTGTGTGCCAATGGCCAGTATTGGAAGTTTAATTCACAAAGGCCACAACATTTTTTCCATATGCATATACTCCTGGGATGACATTCAATTATTATACTCTAATAATTTTTTATGGCTGTTGTTTAACCAGTAGGGCTTTCCTTGAAGATGGCAATCAGAAGGGAAATGTCACCATGAATACACTCCAGAGAAAAAGAGTGAGTTGAGTGAAACCAAACCGTGTTCAGTCTTGGCTATATTCAGAGTAAAACTGTCCAGATTCAGATAAAACACTTGCCTCCTGAGGTTAGATCAGATTATTATAGGCAGACAAGCCATATCATCTGGAATAAATCCTCCAGTAATGAGTGCATTAAAAATACAACAGATATCTTAGATGGATTTATCCATCTACTTCAGATAGTAGGAAAAACGAGATATGAGTAACTGAGGAACTGCTGAGGCAAGAGTGCATGTGGACACTGAACTGCCTTGAACACTACACAGCATCTATGGAGAATAGCACTGAGAAGGAGTCTTGCAAGACTGAGTCTGGACATGGATTGGTCCTGAGTTTCTGTCAGACAAGTCATTGAAGGCATGCCAATTATTCTGTTTCAACATGAACATCACTGAAACCTCACTTTTGGTCGCAAATTCTGTTTGAAGATGCTTCATTTGCTCAGTGACCAGTTCTTCCAGGTTTGGTGCCCAGGAGTTGTTCTGAGTTGTCAGTCTAATTCATTGAAAGTCAGAGGAGAAGAGGAGGCATGACAAAAATTGACAAAGTAGGCATGACTAAGTAAAACTCTTTATTTCTAAACTACTTTCCATACTCCAATGGCAGCAGTCTCAGGCACCCCTTCATCTTTCTCTCTGCTCTGCATCCCACAGGACACAATATTCTCCAGTGTCAGCAGATGTTTTGAGTAAACAAGATGTGGTAATACAGATTTTCTATCCTCACCTCTCCATCAGCTTAGAGCTAAATATCCCCCTCCAAACATTCCAGAGAGCCATCTCTGCTGTGCCTGTTAGCAGATGGTCTGCCTTGATCAGGAGGGTCTCATATACAGAAAGGAGTCTGGCACTGGAATTTGGCAGCTCTGTTCATGATTTCTGTTTTCCTCTTCCTTTTTCTGTAACATCTTTCCCCACTGCTTGCCAGAAAAGATGCATTTTGGGGTTGGTTGCTGTTCTTCACATTAAACTGTGTGTGGTTCAGAGGAAGGACTGTGGCCTTTTTTTTTATTGCTTATGTACAGCATACACAGCACACACAGTATCTATAGGTGTAGACAACTATAAGGTAATAATAATCTTGATGGTAAAAATAATATATTTATGGTTCTATGTCCCTTTTTTCAATCCACCCTAAAATAATCCTCTTCTGGAAAAATAATGGAAAAGTCTGGAGGGGCTGTGATTTCTCTGTTAAAATCGTGTTACCTCCACTGACTGATCACTCAGAGGTTTGTGTTGGTACTCTTGTCTCACACTGTTGTTTTCCTCTAAAGGTTTTTTGTGGGCTCAGACTATGCAGTTAAACTTCTGTTTTAACAAGTTGCTGCACCTTTGCCCAAGGCTGTGATTGAATATGTGGGCAGTCACTGTAGTGCAGCTGAAATTTTTTGAACTTATTATGCCGTGTTGACTTGATACTGAATTTGCACCTTTGGGGGTTTATTTAACTCAAATACTCATTTTGTGCCAAACTAAATCAAAAGCTCCAAATTTCACTCTAGAAGAAAAATCCAAATCCATGAAAATTCCAGTACAAACAGAATTGGTAGTGCTAGGCAGTAGGTAGGAGTGCTTTTAGAAGCTATGAAGGTTTTACTGTAACTGTTGGGAAACCATGTCTGAATGTCAAGGTTGTATACAATTAGGAGATAAGAAATTTTATTGGAATTTTATGTTATGTGGCATATATTTCACAGCAGTTCTGTGCCATCCTGGCTCTGTCTACCAAAGAAAGTTTCAGTTATTTCCTTGGTGCACCAAAATGCTTGTAGGGGGATCAGAGCGTGGAAGAATTTCTGAAGCATCTTTGGTGCTGGTCATTGCTGACAGAATGTCTCTGGTCTGATCTGGTCAGTCTGTTTTAATACTCTCCAGAGCACTTTCCCTGGCTGGATGGCAGGTCATGATCCTCCTGATCCTTGTGAGAAGGGTCCCATGTCTCATGGCACAGCTGCACTAAAGAGAGATACAGACCAAAATGCCCATGCTACATTTTAAGGATTTCCAGCTGCTGAGAATACATAAAATATTTTTCAGAGATTATGTGTTTCTCTTCCAACAGCGACACCTTTGACATGACTACTGTTTTACCTAAAAAGATCATCATCACTGCTCTAACCTTTGTATCAGCTTACTATTGTAACTCTCAACAATATGGAACAATCAAAAACACAAATCCAGGATGTTGTCTGCTTGGTCAAGAGCCATAATTGCCTCACAAGCCTTTGGCTTAGCCAAGGAAGTGTCATAAAAAATCCACTGTGACAGCACAGGCCATAGTTAGAACTATAAATATTTTCAGAACCAGCACTGTAATAATTTCTGGCTGCTAAATACTCTTCCCCCCAAAGAAAGAGAAAATGTTTTTAAAAAAGGAGTAATTATAAGTGTTAACATTCTGATGCCAGATCTCCATCATTAGAACAGGCTATACAGACCTATAAGACAGAAGGGTTGAATAGGGAGGTGGGAGTAGTTTTCAGCCGCAAGGCTAGAACAGACATGGTCCTTCCCCCAGGCAGTCTGGGGTGAGGCTGCAGCATCCTTTGGCTCCTTCCCTCATCAATCTGCCCTGAGAGATAATATTTTCCCTTCCCCCAAAGCACTTTTAATCTGAAAAGTGAGTGGGTGACACAGGAGTGGAACATGGAGGGCAGATGAATTAATCGTGGCAAGGGCATGTTTTCACATATGCTAACGTATGTGTACAATTTGTAGGAGTAATAAGTCAATCTCTGCCTAGTGGGACAGAGGATTTTAAAGGCATCATGGCTGAGACAGAGCACAAAGGTGGAGGTTGTACAGGGAGTCCACATTCCAGCACTTCTTGTAGCATCTATTATTAGATTTCTCTCTTGTCTAAAAATGTTAAAAATAAAATGGTGCTGCCTGGTACAGAATGGAGTGCAGTGAAAGATTAATTATGCTGCTCTGGATTTAATTTTGTTATCCTTACGTACCCCATTCTTGTGTAAGAGTGGACTCTTACCCTACAAAAGAGAAATGTGAGGGGTTTTAAAGCTTAATAGGTTTTGATCTCTCATGCAATCCAGTTCTTGAAGGGTGAATATGGAAAATTCATTTGTGTTCTGTAAAGCCACTTGCTGTGTGTGAGGAAAACAGCATCGCACCACATTGTGACGTGAAGGTATCTGGACCAGGCAAGTATCCAGACAGGGCTGCCACAGCTTCTTGATGATATGAAATACATAGGAACTCAAAGTCTCTGATTATCAGCTGATGTAAATCACCAGAACTTCTCCGGCTTTACTGTAAAGTTAACTTGATTTCAGTGAAGATTTGTCCATTTGTGTTCACAGTATTCATTAGATAGCAATATCTGATGAATAACAGTAAAAAATCCCTGCAGGACCTCAGGCAACAAAAGATGAGAAGACACAAACACTGGTAGGATACACCTCAGCATTTAGAAAATATTCTGATAAATTAGAAAAGAAATCACAAAATATGAAGGCTGGAAAACTCTCAGAATGTGTTTACAGGCTACTTCAATTCAACGCCATTTCATTACATTGCCAAAGTTAATCACTGTCTTCAGCTCCTGTCTTGACTTCTTATTTATTGCCAGCTTGACCTCCGTGGTGAATTTTATTGCTTCCAACCATCATGCTCTTTTAACATAAGATCCAATACAGATTGCGAAGAAAGGAATAATGAAGGAACTGAGCAAACAGGAACTTAAAGATCACATGTGACTCTGTCAAATGCAACACCTATTTCATCAAATACATAGTATATGTATATACTCAGATGCTTATGTATAAAATAATTGGATTATGTGTTGTTAACCACCAAGAATGAGAAGCACAGCTGTAATGGGTAAGTGATGTTCTTTATCAAAACAACAATCTGAAGAAGAGAGTGGTTTGCCCTCGAGCCCTCCTGCAAACACAGTACCAACTGTTCACTGGTTGGCACCCAACTGTCCCCTGCTCTGCCACTGATAAGTGCACAGAGTTGGTTTGGGTTTGGGAAAAGCCACCCCATTGTATCATGTGGGGAGAACTGAGCGAGTTCTCTTTCATTCGAAACATTGACTTGGTTTGGAGTAGGCCTCTGAGGTGCTGTGTAACTACAAAATACTCCAATACTCCTTGCTGTGTTGAACCTCTTCCCTTCCATGACCTTTTTATTTGGTACTCCATTGTAGTTTTTGAAGGATGAGAACTGTAATTACTCTGTGTCTATAGTGTCTAGCACAACGGAGCCCTGACCCTAGCTGGATCCTTTGAGCTGAAGTCCATGTTTCTTAGAGGATCTCTCTAATAAAGTGCTAGGAAGTGGTAAGGGCAAATCTCCCAAAAGTTACTCTTTCCTTGACCTTTGGAAGATCAGACTAAGCTCAGCTGATTAAATGAAAAAAAAATCATCAAAACCCCTCTCATGAAATTAATAAGAATTCAAAATACTTTGAAGTATTTTGAAACAGATTGTGCATGTGAAAAATATGCCAGTTGCTTCTGTGTATATCTTGACTAGATATATCAGACTGGTAAGAGGAGTGCTCACACAAGGAGGAGGAGTAATGAGTGAAAGCCATATGGCTGAATCCTTCAGAAAATATCCTCCAGTGCATCAATGGGAAAATGGGAGTTAACTTGGCTTAGGCAGAGAACCTGTTCTGATATCACAACAGAATGCCTAATGTTATTTAATCACTTTCTTTCCCCCTGTCAGCGCTACTCCCTCAACAACTTCATTGCCTCTGATGAGCAGCAACTCACTTTAATCGGATAGTGATGATGAGCCCCTCTGACATAAATAGGTGCAGCTCCAAATAGCAGTGAGTTTGTTACTATTCCTTTTCCATAGCATGGTAAGAATTGTGCGTATGATTGAGTTTAGGACGGTGTTGTTCTAGGTACTAGAAATGTCATGCAATAAAAGATAATTCTCTGTCCTGAAGGACAGACCTAGCTGAGAAAGCTCAAACAGAAGTGTTTTTTTCAGTGTTAGAGAGGAAAGAGAATATATGGAGATAGATCTTTGTGATCTTTGCACTCAGTTCATAGTCAGCTTGCAGGCATTAGGGTCTTCTGCAGATGCTTTGAGATCCTTCAAAGAGAGTCTGTGGAGGAGGGCCAATGAAAATCCTCACATTGCAGGTTTTAAAGGGAGGGCACTATTGGAGGGACTGTTACAGTGTGAGCCACCTGATAGCAATCTTAGAAGATATACTTTGGGATGGCAATCTTAGAAGATATACTTTGGGATGATAGGTACCAGCAATCAGGTCGTGCAAGAGCATATAACTATTGTGTAATAATTTCCCATTTGTCATACAAGGTTACATGCTTTCATAAGGTGTGGAGCTGCTTTTTACACAGCAACCACATAGCCTGGGGCACCTGATCCCGGGTGAAATTGCTGCACTGTAGAATACAGTGATCTCTGAGTAGACAAATGCTTCATTTCTGTTACCATGCAATGATCTTTTTTACTGTCTATGTATCTTAGGTCTCAGAAGGCTCATGAAGATGCTGATTTTGCCCTTTCATTCTGCAAGTGAACTCAAGCAGTTAGGAGAAAAGCCGTGTGTCTCATAGTTGGATATTTTAGCATTCTGCTGATTGTAACATGTGGAAGATGGTAGTTCAAAGTTCCACAAGTAGCAGACCAATGAAGTGGCCTTTGACTGAGCCGTGATAGTTTTTTCTCCATTTCATTTTTTTCTGGACAAGACAACAGATGTTATGAATCAGCAAGATCTGCATGGGTGACTGAGCAGCCAACACTTTAAAAAACAAGTTGAAATAAATACGATGTTTCTCTGAAGGCAATGGACTGAAAAAGTGGCTTTCCAGGCTACATGCAACCTCAATATATGTTTTGCACAGATCTCTTGTAAAAAGACATTTCTATTAAGAACTCTACCCTACTATCAGATTTGGGTGAAGCTGGACAAAATCACAGAACATAGAATTGTCATCAAAATGCATTCAAAAAGTTAGCATAAACCATTTTTTCCCAGCAAAAAACAGGAAAAGCAAAAATCTCTAAATTGTATATGAAATTTTCTCTAGTTTTCTTGAAAAACTTGCACCAAATCAAGCATTTCGACAAAGGAAGAGGATTAAGGAAAGTGTTTGGGAAGAAGGACTTGGTTACTAACATGGGCAGCTGATTCAGCCTTAGGACATCAGAGAACTCCTAAACAGCTCCTGGTGCCAAAACCAAACCTCTGATCTTCCTGCTCTATTTCTACTCAATGTAGAGCCTTCCACTGCTGTTACTGCTTTACTGTACTCCTCTGCCTCACCAGGGCAGCTGCCTTTTGTCCACTTTGTGACATTTCAATTTTCTCTTCAAGTCCAGGATGCTGAAATTCTGCAGGAGGTAAGAATTTCTAAATATGGTTCAGATTGATGGTTTGGGGTTTTCTATGGAAAAGAGTTTGAAAATATAGCTCAAATCAATCCTAAAACTTCAAATATAAGTAGCAAGGTAAAAGGCCCTTAAATGCTCTTCGAGTTGAAGCAGTTCTAATTTTCAGCTGGTAATACTGAAACCTTTAAGTTCATAACACCTGATTTGCTGGTGTTATGGACTTGCTGACTGAGAATTTTGGGACATACAGTTTTGAGTAACAAAGTAGAAATCAACAGAAATACACTGACTTGCACCCACTGGTGTACACCAGCTGGCTTGCTGTCTCTTTTGCTGTCACCTGCTGATATATCTTCTGGTTTTTCTAATCAGAACAAATTAAGACCCAAGAAATTCTAAAGCCATTATGCTTCTCAGCTGTGAAAGAGTGGAGTAAATATTGGACACTCCATTTTTTTCTAGATCCATCTGGGTTATAAGCCTAACGTCATGGAACACTGTGTCAAAACACTTTGACTTCAATGGACTTTGTTCCTAGAGTCCCATCCTTTCTGTTCCTGTCTAATACGGCCCTGCAGGTAACATCTTTGCTAATGCTCTACTCCCACAACTGCGTTTGCCTTGTCTGTTTACATTGCCATTTATTTTCAAAAGGCTACAGCTTTTCTGTGTTTGTATGTAGGCCGTCAGCTGGGCTTTGAACTGGTGCTGCAATAGTTAGCAGTGTTATCTTGGAGATCCTTTCTAACTTAAAAGTATATGCAAAAGAGATATTTGCTCCTTTTTTAATATAAAAAGTAAATGTAAAACTCTTATGACATTGAATAACTGTCACTGGAATGTAATTTGGATAAACACCCTAAGGTGAAGCTTTCATCTGAATTAGGGGTGAGTCTGAACTTATTAGGAGCAGTATCACATTTTTGAGAGGTTCATATTTGCATCCATGAGCCTATCTGTGATCTTTCGAGTCTGCACATTTTGGCTGGAGACTTTCCAGGAATGAGCTATTGCACCTCCTACTGTAAATTTTGCAGGAAAATTCTTGCTCTTGAGACTTTGGAAGGAAGGTCTATCCAAATCTCGCAGAATTTGGGCTGGATCTTATTCTGAAGGCAAATGGAAGTGTTGAAAGCTCAGTTGGGTATGTCTGCATGCACTTCCATCATACTTTTGATTAGAATGAGATATAACCTGAGAGTTTGGCCTGTCATAGCCTGTGGTTTCTAGTCTAGCAAGTCACACCTTTGTGCAATGCAGACACATATCCCTACAAGGATAACACCACTGCGGTTCAGCAATGCTGAGTTCCCCTCTGGGCACAAGCTAATGAAGGTGAATCACAGTTTCATGCTGACTTGAAATGTGCTAGCAAACCTTTCCAGGCAATGGGCTACCTCCTTTGCAAATGGCTTCTAGTTCTGTCTACGTGTCCAGTGTACCAGAGATGCCCAAAGTTCCTTGTGTATTTTCATCTGGTGCTGTGCACTCCATTCTGGGAACTCTTCCTCATGCTGAAGCTCACCTGAACTTGCAGAAAAGGTGTCGAATATGAAAAATGTAGGCTTTGCAACAGCAACGATGAATTTAATTTGGTTACAGGATAATCAGCTAAAGGTATTGTTGATACCCAAGATCCATACTAAAAACTATTAATTCCACAAATAGAGAAACACTGTGAGGAAGCATCATGTCGCCTTACCACATCATGAAGCAAGGGACTATATTAAGAGTAAAAACAACCATTACTCCATTTGTTTTCAGTGAATTTGTGTACATATTTCTGTATGTTTTCTGGTATGTTTAATTATTCCTGTGCAACTGTTGTGGGAAGGAAGTAGCATTCAGTGCTAGGTGTCTGAGACATATAATAAGGATTAAAAACAAATTAATTCCTCCAACTTTGCCAAGCCAAAGTCTAAAAAGGTGCAGTTCATTCTGTAATGAATGTTGTACTTTGTATCAAATTAATCTTTCAGAGCCCCCTATCCCAAAGGAAGTCAAGATCATCTGTCATGATACACTTTTCTTTCATTATCTTCAAACGCAGAGCAACTAAATATGTAAAGGCCTAATGCTGACTCATTAAACAAAAGGATGCTTATTTCCACAGTCACTGTTCTGTGCAAATTGAATGAATTTTAACACAAAAATAATGTAAGTAACTCAGTCTTCATCAGACAGGAATATTTTGCAGACATACACAAGTTTGGCAACACTGTAAAAGAGCAAAAAATCAGAAAATAATGATACAGATGACAGAATTAAACCACAAAAGAAGAGGGTCCTGGTAGTTCCTTCGAGGACAATCTGGAATAATCTGTCTGTAACATCTAGAGCACTGGAAAAATGTTTTTTAGTCTGTCTGTTCTGGAAAAGAAAAAAAAAAACAGAAAGACAATTACTGCTGAACTGAAATGTGACATTTCCAAGACAAGGGCAGATACACCAATGATGATTGCATTTGGCTTTTTTTCTCCTCAAAACTCAGATTTTATAAAGTCAGCCATAATATTGTCATTTAATGGTTCAAGACAGTTTTGTCTCCTCATTAGCCGATGGCACACGGCAAATTGCTTCAACCCATTTTTATGGGAGAGGGGGAGATGGGATCTTCTCTTGTCAGTCGTTTTGGCACACAGAAGTTGTGACTTCCTTGGAGCCAGTTGCAGTAAAGCAGGAGCTCAGAGATAATGAAGACAGCTGCTTCTGATCCATGAATCAGATTCCTGGTCTCCAGTCCCCCACTTAACACTCCATCCTTCAGAGAGCTGAGCTCTCCCTCCTACATCATTGCACATCATGCACATTACAGATTGTGGGGTGGTTTGTGTGTGTATGGGTCTTCTCTCTCATTTGCTGCGACATTGCTGCACATCTCAGTGTAAAACAAGCTCCTTGCTTCCTCTGCCTAGTCACTGGGTTTACCTACCTTAGAGATATCTTAATACCTATAATTCCCAAAATGAAAAATATGAAAACAGCTACTTATTCTGAGATATAGAAGAATTGTTAAGATGTCTATTGCATTATATCAAATTCACTCGCATCTGGGATGAAATATCCAGGAAAAGGCCCACAGATTTAAACAAAATCCTGTCAAAATGAAGAAGGCTTGAGAAATCATAAGTCCTGATGGAAGTAAAACCCGGCTGTCTGGAGAGCATGAGAGAAAGACATTGGTGTGAGGGTAACGGCACAGAAAGGGACTGGGAATTATTCTACGTCAAAACTCTAAAATGGAGTGAAAATAAAAAAACCCTCCAGATTTAAGGGTGATAATATTTTCTTATTCTCATAAAGAACCTAGTTCACTAGGTTCTTTAGTTCTTTTAAGCAGAAAGTGAAAAATTCTGTGTATTTTTAAAGACTTGCGCAGAGGTGAAAGAGAAGTCAATAGTGACAGGCTTTTACAGAGCAGCCACATCAGTGGCAGAATATTTTACTACAGTTTTATTAAATGGGTATTATCATGCTTTTAAGAAATAGTATAGAACTACAGATAGGTTTGTGTTGGAAAGGATCTTAAAGACCATCTAGTTCCAGCTTCCCTGCCATAGGCAGCAACTTCTTCTACTGGACCCAGTTGCTGAAAGCCCCATTCAAACTGACCTTGAACTCTTCCACAACTACTTTGGGCAGCCTATTCCAGTGCCTCAATACTTCTGGGTAACGAATTTCTTCCTAATATCTAATCTAAATCCTCTCTCTTTCACTTTGAAGCCATTACCCGTTGTCTATCACCACATACTCTTGTAAAAAGTAGATACATAAAAGCAGAGAAACAGCTTTTGTTTTCACATTGTAAAGCTGAGAAAACTTCTAGAGACCAAATAAAATTTGGAATTTTTTTGTGAGAGCATCTCAGCATTTTTTCTAGAAGTGGCCAATACCAGGTCCAGGAGTTTTTAACTAATTCCCTTTTGTTTAAGTATTGTGTAACTTTACTTTCCAGGAAAACTTTAGCAGCTGATTTTTACTGGCAGAGAAATTTTTGAAAGTCAATTTTGCATATGGGCATATCTGAGGAACCCAAATCTAAAATTTGTACCTGTGCCAAGGGGTTATTGTACACATGTTCAATCAAGGAAAAAGCAGAGTCCCATCAGATTTATCTGACCGACCCAGTTCTTACCCATGCAGCTCCACTGTATGTTGGGATTTTCTCAGCAAACTGCTGCAGATCTCTCGGAACTGCATTTTCTGCCAGGTCAGACTCTTTGGAAATTCCTTGGAGTGTGTATTTTCCAAGGCATAATTACAGACTATTAGCTGTGCTTGCTATACACCCATACACACAGATGTGCGTAACAGTGTTATGCAAATGTTGACCGTAACACGAATCACGTACTTTGCTTTGTGCCTATTTGCATTTCCTGGTAGCTTCAAAAAGTCTAATTTAGAAATGAGCCTCCAACTGACACCCTTGCTGTGGACCTACCTCCTACCTCCAATCCCATCAGAAATTTGCAGGGAGTTTAGATACTTTTGCAAATGTTGGAGGTTGGCCCCAGTGCTGTTGGACTCCTCATTTGCTTTCATTATCTGATGGGTGACAAGCCTGAACAGCTCACCGTGTGTAACTAAATCCACCACAGGAGCTCACAAATCCCAGCCTTTTGGAAGTGAAAGCTTCCTTTGGCTGCAGTTCAAGCTTTCCTGTCAGGACATTTCAAACACTCCCATCACAGGAGTTATTGCTCATATGGAAACAGGTATGTTAACACATTCTTGGCAAACTACCAAGCAATGGAGCACAGGACTCTGTGAAGTTATTGATGGATTTGTGTTCAGGTTTTTTTGAAAACCCCTTTTAACAATGGGTGATCAGTAGATATTGAGCACATTTTATGTCTTGCACATTTCATCTGTTTATACATGGAAGGCTACATTACGGATTGATCACATACATACTGGTGGTGATGAACATGGGGAGCTGTTATTTGAAAACAGAGGGCTTTTCAATCCAGCATTCAAATGTTTGATGGGATTTGAAGCCTGAATGTTGAAGCTAAAAAAATTTAAAACTGAAGATAATGGACAGGTTTCTAACAGGGATGGTGATCCAATAAGAGAAAAAGCTTCCTAAGATTGTTGCAGATAGTCCATCATTAGGAAGCTTTTAATTAAAATAGGAGATATAGAATCATTGAATAGTTTGGGTTGGAAGAAACCTTTAAGATCATCTAGCTCTAACCCCACTGTCATGGGCAGGGAATCTGCCGCTAGATCAGCTTGTTCAGAGCCCCATGCAGTCTGGTCCTGAACACTTCCAGGAATGGGGAGTCCACAACCTCTCTGGGCAACCTGTTCCAGTTCCTCACCATCCTCATAGCAAAGCATTTCTTCTTAATATCTAGTCTAAACCTGCCCTTCTTCAGCTTAAGGACATTGCCCCCTGTTATAGGAATAACTGCAAGCCCTTGCGAAAAGTCCCTCTTCAGTCTTCTTGTAAACCTCCTTTGACACAGCTTATTAGTTTTTTCCTCCTGTATTTGAAGGACTGCTGCAGGTACATGGGCTGCTTCAAGAACATTACTCAAAAAGCTGATCTAGCAGTAGCTCTGATTTTCTTCTCTTTAGAGGAATACTCACGGGAACATTTAAGTGATTTGCAAATAATTGTAAAGCAGATTTAAAAGTGTTGTGAACACCTCTACTTCCACACCTGGACATCAAGCAGAAATTAGTCTAGAGAAGTCCTGTGGTGTGTAAAGAGTCTGTTCATGTGATTGCAGATAGACTCTTGTGTCCTTAAAAACTAGAATTTACAAATCTGTCAGAGCATGA
The DNA here is from genome assembly GCA_013398955.1 of Callaeas wilsoni. Classification (NCBI taxonomy): domain Eukaryota; kingdom Metazoa; phylum Chordata; class Aves; order Passeriformes; family Callaeidae; genus Callaeas; species Callaeas wilsoni. The sequence goes on along the minus strand of VWPU01018916.1, from coordinate 45,361 downwards.
AACCTAGAATTTTGTTTCATTATTTTCTTCCTATTTGTCCATGATTTTGACCATGACACATCGGTTCTGGTGAAGAATAAAAACATGTAACTTTGTGAGTGTAAGGAGCTGGAGGTGTTTGTCAGCTTTCAGGACTGGGAACCTGCTCAAGGTTTATTTACTATATTTAGTTACATATTCTTTGTTTCCACACGAGTGACAGCACAACATGAAAGTATGAGTGTCTCTACCTATTATTATGAAGTTCTTCAGTTCTGGCAGTCCTAAAATTATCTATAATGATCTTTTGGTGCTTTAAACCTTGTTTTCTCCCTCATGTGGTTAATCTCCTATTTCTGCATTAAAATTTTGGCACCTTTTGGTTGAGAAAGTCCTATTTAAATGAGATTATATGCTATTACTGCATGGGTGGAGTAGTAAATGATAATAGAACAGTGTAGTTCATATCAAGGGAAGTTAAATGCACTGAAAGATCATCATCAAACACAATCCCAAATAGTAAATGAGACCAGTAGAAAGTGGAGCCACCTCATGTATGTAGCAGCACTGAAACAGGTGCCGCATAAACAGAGAACAAAAATGGTCTGTCCCCACCCTTAAAAAAATTTATTGTTTCAAGGAAATAGGTTAAAAGCAAATGTCAAAACAGCATTTTTCCCATTCATTTAAATCTTTTGAATGTTCCAGAAGTCAGACAGAACCATAGACTAATGCATGAAATACTCGAGGGACCAGTTTGTCTCAGAAACCATCATCGTCTGTCAGGACTATCTACTTCTAGGTACTTGACATAAAAAAATAATGCAGAACAGATGACTGAAATGGTTGTAAAATATCAAAATTACTACCTAAGGTGGTTTTTATGTTTTTATTTCAAAGGACGTAATTTCTGTGTGGAGACTACTGAAGTCCTCTTTGAAGCCTTCTCCAGGCTTGTGACAACAGGGGTAATTTTGTTGTATGAGCATTGAAGCATATTTGAGTTTTTAAACAATATTTTCCTGCTGGTTCAGGAAGAGTGACAGGAGGAAGAAGCACAGGAAGGTCTGGGCTTGCCTCCTCTGTCCCCAGGGAGTTTCAGGCAGTAGGTGGGCTGAGTGACGAACTGCAAAGAAAGCCTTGGGATATTTGGATCCTCCTTGGATTGCCCCAGGTGATTAGGTCCTGGTAAATCTTGGAGAGCTGCATCCAGGCTTGCAGGAGACAGAGAGGCAGCTGTTTCATCTGGCTGCCACCTGCAGAAACCACGCTGCTGCTGCAGGTTTGACATGACCAGTGACATGAGATGATTTTCCCCTTGCCGAAGTTCAGAGTGATCTTCAGGTTCCCGTGGTAAACATGTGCCATGCTGACATCAGTGCCAGGTGAGAGATGCCGTGTATAATTTTAGAAGATAATTCAGAACTCATTGCGAAATGTAGGCATTTATAAAAGCAATGGTCAGGAGAAGGAAGAGACTTGTACCATCATGCTCCTTCCTCAGAAACAGGGATCTGCCCAAACACCACAACAGGGATGAGCCTGGCCAGCTGCTCTTGCTGCGGGGAGAGAAATCCTGAGGACTGCGGCACACCATGGTGGGACCTGGGGGTTGCTGCTTCATGGACCGGGCACCAATGGGAAGCTACCAGCTGCTCCCAGTCCTTCCCACCCCTCAGCTATCTCACGCCCTGTAAGGCTGTGCCATCTCCAAAGCTGGTTGTAAACTCAGGCCGCCCTCAGGGCCATGGATGGGACTGCATAGGATGGCTTGTGGATCAGTCCCCAAAACACACAGCTTGCTGTAGAGTTACAGAATTATTTTAAAATTAAAATTAAATATATGGATTTGTTTCGGCTGAATAAGAAATCAAAGAGATTTAGACAAGATTGACACGTTTGAATTCTTCAGTTTAAAACAAATGAAAATTAGAAAATTGGAAAAAAATGTAAAACTAAGAAAATAAAATGAAATATAAGTAAAATATTAGTAAAATTAAGTAAAAAGTTTTGTTTCAAGTAGAACAAGATGTCTTAGTTGTACAACACCCCTCCTCCCAGTGATACTTAGTTATTTGATTTTATTAAGCAATTACACAGGCAAATATATTTGGGGTTGATGTAAGACAACTGTGCAAAACATTAAAGTTCAGCCTTTGAATTAAAAAGAATTTAAAGTCCACAGTCTGCACAGTTCTGGGTGCAACTAACTGTTCTGTAACACAGTTATCTGGAAGGACATAGAGCCAGACAGAAATCCTGCCCCTAAATTATTGTATGCATTTTTGGTAACCACCCAGCTTTTAACAAAATGACTGAGTTCCCTATGTGCTGTGTCAAATCCTGTTGTATAATGTTACTTACCCTGATACGTATCAGTCGCAATTACTGTCTGCTTTCAGGTAGATGTTACTATGTCACTTGGAACAATAACAAAGAAAACAAAATCCTCTTCCTCTTCAAGTGAAGATTGTATCTTCCCGGCATGGGAAATGAGTCTATCATATGCTTCAGGACATTCATCTTTTTCGTTTAGGGAGGTATCCTGGGCATGGTTTGCCACATTCAGAAAGGCAGTTTTAAATCCATGAACTCTTTCTGTGCTTGCTACTGATATTAAAGAGACCAGACCAATGTCTGCTGCTGAAAACAATTGCTTTTCAGATGAAAATACCATAATGAAGCTACTAATGTGTGCTAAAAGTGAGAAATTGACCTGCTAGTTACTTGACTGAGACTAATACTACAAGTCAGTGGAAAAAACACCTGTATTGTTGTGTGTTTTCTTTTTCACACTTTATGCAGCTTGGAGGAATACAGCAGTTGTGTATTTTACTCTCTTGAAATGTAACATGTGGTTGGGTTGATACAAGAAACTGGATTTGAGACATCTCTGATGTCTGTGTCAGGTAACTCAACGCTGTGGCTGTCCCTGCATAGCTCACAAAGCCTTCCTTGCCAGCTCCCAAGCACTATGCTCCTTCTCATCTCTCCTTCCACTTGTATATCCAATTATTTATGCCTTCAGTGGCCCTCTATAGAAGGAGCTGTACTATGTTTTTTCACTGTTCAGCTGAGTGATTCTACCTGTAGTCTCCGAGCCATGGGATTCCTTGAGATCAGAGAGTCATCTGGGAAGCTGTGATGGACCAAAACATCTGCTTTATAAATCAGATTTTGGCCCTGCTGGCCAGTGAAAACTCTCTTGAAAATCAGGATGTGTAGTTACCTGCCAAACTGTAGGTACCTGTATTTTTGAAACTACTGCCTTCTGTTCCTTGCTGAGGCTCCACTCCTGGACTTTAAATATATGTTAATATTTTCCTTCTTAGATGCAAGGTAGAAATAAATACTTTTTTGTTGTTACCTCTAAGAAGTTTTTCACCTCAAATTTTTGTCAAGGCTTGGGGAAAAGACTCCTCTCACCACCGAAAAGGTCTTGGATAAGTATCTGTGAAAGAGTTAACAAGGTCACTTTCCCTGTGTTGCTCATTAGCTTTGTATCTGTCATAGCCATAAATTGTGAAAACCACCGCTTAAAATACTTCCATGATTCCTCAGTGTTGCCCACAAGCTCTGTTGCATATGTAATAACACACTGCTCAGTACAGAAGAGTAATTCAGACTGTGGTTTTAATCTGTCCATCCTTACTGGCAGCATTGCATGTGAGGCAGCCTCTGCAATTGCGTCCTTCCAAGGCAACATCTGTTCATCTTGAGTTTCCACTCTTTTCCTTTTAAAAGGACACGTTGCAATGATCTCTTTTTCATCAGCTCTCTTTACTGTGTGACTGTTTCATAGGAACAGAAAATTGCTGCAATCCAGCACGTGAAATTTATTTCAAAGAGTCATTTGTAAATTAAGAAGTATTAGAACACAGATGAACTGGAGCCTGTTTAAGAACAGAGTCTCTGCCTCTTCAGAGACATCTCCTAATTGTTTGTACAGTGCCTTGCACACTGAAACTCCTGCTGGAAACATCTCTAGCACTAAAATCCTGTCTACAAGCATTCTCTGGCATGGATCCCCTGTTATTAAACTCTTTTCCATTCTAAAAGAGGGGGTGGTTGTATCCAGGCTGCCTGTTGGAAGTAGGCAGTGGGCTGTATTAAATCTAGGAATGTTTTACTTGTCACAGGCCAGAAATGTGCCAGGAGTTGTTCCATAATCACATGGTAGAGATGATGGCTTATGGTGTCCAGCAATGCTCCATGGGACTGTTTAATTTACTGGCATAGACACAAGCGTGTTGTCTGTTACCATTAGGAGTTAATATAAATGCTAAATGCTAACAGACAAATCAGTGGTACCCTTACTTGCCTTGCAATATATTTTTCTCCACGAACATTTAACCAGGCTTGTCAATCAACACGATTAACTAACTCACAGCCCAGATTATTCATGGGTTTTATTGACAGACTACCCAGTAGAAAGCATGGTCAGAACGTAATGAGCCCAAATCAGGATTTTCTTCTCCCAGTAGCACACTTCATAGAATCATAGGATGGTTTGGGTTGGAAGGAACCATAAAGATCATCTACGTCCCACCCCACTGCCATGGGCAGGGACATCTTCCACTAGAGCAAGTTGTTCGAAATCCCATCCAGCCTCGCCTCGAACACTTCCAGGGATTCCACAACTCACTCACATGGCTGCAACGTCACCATCTTTCTTGTTTTGCTCATTTCATGCTGCCATTTTGGATGAGCCATCTGGGCTATGTGGACAGGAGATGTGCAAGCCATCAGCTTGCTTTGGAGGCTGGTGATCAGATCATGCCTTGGAGAGATGGGAGAAGAAGGCCTGAAGCCGCTCAAATTGTAGAGGGTCTGGGACCCTCCATTCCTAGGAGTGTACTTTAACCATTAGACTACCATGAAAAAGTGGATGGATTATTTTCTTCAGGATGTTTTGTTATTGTTTTGGGAGTTTGTGGGGTTTTTTGGTGTTTTAATTTTTAACTGGCTTTTTTTTCTTTACTACTCTCAGAAGAGGCGTTGATGCTCTAGAGCTTTTGCTGCTTTTTTTTTGGCCTGGATTAAGGCCTCCTCCTCCCCCCACTGGAACCATTTCCTACCCAGGAGCTCAAGAAAACTCCTGGCTTAGCATGTAGGAGCCCTGAATTGCCCTTAGGAGGTGTCTGATCTCACTCTTGCTTGTATTAGGAAGTCTGGGTGTCTGAGCTATTCTACTAGAGCCAATTACCTACTTCTTAGACGTCAGGGGAGAGAAGTCAGGCACCTGAAGATGGGTGGTGTAACTCAGAACCCACTTCAGACTTTACCTTCCACCTATACAGGTTTTTGTTATACCTGCATTAGAGCACCAGTGGTTTAAACTGGCAGGCTCCGCTATGAAGGATTTATTCTGTCCTGGATTCAGTTGGATATGAGTGAACATGGTTGCGGGCAAACTCTGATCCCGCCTCTAAATCATGCTGGTTTCCATGACTTCATACAGGCCATCAGTAAACATGCCCTCAGACCTGCAGCCCCCAAACTAAGTAACCTGTCACGCAGTCACTGGGGCCTGCAAATCAAATGTAAAGACAGTCCTAAAAATAAGTATCATAAATGTTTCAGGCTAATTTATTCTGTAAAGCTAGATTAATAAAAAACTGCTCCTCTGTTAAAACATCATCTGCTATGGAGCAGCCCACAAAGAATTACAGCAGGTGATTTTTATCTCTTTCCCACTCCTTCTCATTGCACCAAAAAGAAGGATTCATGTAGGAAAGTGCTGACACATCTTTAATCAAAGCTGTGTGAATTGCTCACATCAGTGTAATTTTATTATTCTGTTGCCCGGATACTTTAATAATAGTAATAATAATGGTGATGATGATGCAAAATCTTATTAAGTCATTGAAGGATAATGCTTTGTTTTTCTACATTTATTTTTTAATTTATTGAGGAAGCCTGTTAACACTACAAGAACAGACAGTATATATGTTCTATAAATGGGCAGGGAAATTCATAACGAAATGTATTCCCGTGGTTGGTACATTAAACACCCTGTGGTTCCAAAAAGGATCCAAATGCTATGAGCACCTTGGAAAACATCAAACAGAGACTAGAAGGAAGGGAGTGTGTTACAAGAACATCACTGACTGTTGGGATATGGTGATAGATCAAAATCTAGCCTGCCCTGTGGAGCCAGGTTTGGGAGGGTTTTTGCATGCTGTTCCCTGGCAGGGCTCAAATTTGGCAATTATTTGTTTAAATAAGCTCAGAAAAATACTACCGTTCAGGAATGGGACATCATGTAACTTTGGCTTCAAATGCATCGCCCAAAGTGGTTTTGGATCAGTTGACTCCTAAGGCCTCTTCTTCCCTGTTTCTGTTGTGATAAAACAGCAGTGCTCCTGCTCATGGCCTGTGCAAGATTATGATGTTTAATCTGTTTGTTCACGTAAATTGACTTTTGCCTGCATATAAAAAAGCTGTCTGCAGCTATTTTTATCTCATTGACAGCCAGCCTCATAATTACTTCCTAAAGCTGCTACTCAAAGTGGCCTCTTTTACCATGTCTCAATTGAGGTGTTATAAAAAAACATTTAAGTCCCAAACGAAATAATCACAATGTGATATTGCAGAGGTTAACTCTTGTTCTCTAGATATTCTCTTGACATGAGCTAGTGTGGGATTAGTGAACATTAATGATCAAACTTCAAAACCATGCATGTCAGGTTTAAGTGACTGTTGCTGTATTGAGAATTTCATCTTTAAAGTGCTTTGTGATGCCATACGTGGGGAGTCATGGAGAGAAATTCTGTAGAAATAAATCACCTCTTATGAGGAAGCAACTTGAATTGGGTCAGAGGAAGAAGCAAAGATGGCTGGACATCAAATGCTACAAGGAGGACAAGCATAGTGAGAAATAATCCTAATGGCAAAACCAAGTATTTTGCAACTGAAATGGAAATGCTTTGGAGAGACAGAAGATAATTAGAGAGGTTTACGTGATACTTAACTTTCTATCTGCAAGCAAAGGCTCAAAGAAAATAAAGTCACTGAAAACAGACCAGGGTATCCTTGCTACATTTAAATGCTTTCAATTAATTCAAGTAGAGGAGTATAGGTATGAAATTGCACTATAAAAATTTTAAGTGTATAGAATTCAAACCTCAAAATTAGAGAAAAAGAGAAAAAGAGTTTTTAGCATTTGACTGACCAAGGAAAATTTAATTGTAAAACAGATTGTGACTTTAATCCTGAAGAACAGTTTTGGAGGAGGCTTCAGTGGAACTCTTTGTGAGAAATCAAGATACACTGAAGTCATAATAAAACTTTGACAGAGACTAATAAGAGATCCAGAATTAACCCAACAAGGCTATTTTGAATTTGCAAGCCAAATGAAATTGAGTCCACCATGATTTTATAGTGAGCAGATGGTGATTTGGTAGCCTGGATCTGATGGAGAAGACAATATATCTCTAAATAGTTCAGGGGCAGGAAATTGTGTGAATTTGGCTCAGGGCTGACTATCCCCAGGCATTCCTCATGGACTTCACTGCAGCAGAACACTCCAGGGGTGTCTACCTAATGCAGTCCATTCATTAATTAAATTTACACTAGGCACCAGTACATGAGCTGTGGCATTGCTGAAAAGACTGGAATTAAAACAGGAGGTGTTGTGGTGAAAAGTAAGTGTTTCTCTTTAATGCAGTATATATTTACATTTCATGTGTAGGAAAAATAATAATCTCTAAATTGCAACACTTTTAACAGTGGTGTGAAAACAAGTGCTGGGTTAGAAGTATGTCAAGCACTTAATTTTCCAAAGAAGGAGTTTTGTTGGAAGAAGCAGTATTAAATCCTTTAGAACATGCCTAAAGACATATTTCAGGGGATGGAGAAGCTTCCTACAGGGTATGAGTGTCAGAGAATTTACCATAAATCTGGCTTCTTCTAAAGCTAAGAAGACACAGATAAATAAGTAGATAGGTATATAAGTAGATAGATAAATGACAGATAGATCAGTTTGTTAAGCAGTAGAAAAAGTAAAAGAACATAAATGGTAGAAATGAAAGCCAAAATCCTCTCCTTGTGGACAGACACGTAGGACAGGAACATTTGCTATTGCCAACAAAGAGAAATGTGTTTATTTGTATGATAATAATTTTTTACACAATAGCAAGGTATTTTTCTGGGTGGATATTCCAGCAGACAGAGTTGGAAGAAAAGAGCACATATTTATGCTTTTGGAAGACAACATGTTTTGAGAACACTGTTTATCTACTGAAATATTTCACCAGTAACCAAAACATAATTTTCTCTGTATATGGAGTGTAAACGTTTATTGAGATGACATTTTGATTGGGGGCAGAGGAGTGAGAGTTCACAGACAAAGGCTCTAGGCAAAGAAGAAATTCTGGACCTGAGTAAGCTAAGAAAAAAAAGTGTACTGCACAGTAGGAATAACACTTCCTTGGGAGAAATTGAGGGGTACATTATAGGGTATAGCCAACCAGACTAGTGCCAACGTGACTGTCCCAGTGAAGAAGGGGTAGAAAGACTGTACAGAGTTTTACACCTATCTATAGATGCACCTACTCTCCTCAAACCATCAATCTGAGAGTACTTACTACAGCATTGGCCACAGGAGAAATTTTCACAGAGAAATTTCCACATGTAGAATTTTGGCCTACCTATAAAAGATAAATAAAAACATTCAAACCAAAAGATCCTCTTTAGGTTGGCAGCAACATACATAATAGCTGTGTAGCAAAACAAGTTTACCCAGAACTGGCTCTGTACCAGATAAGCTCTCTCCTCCTGCCCCCACGCTGGGTAGGTGTCCTACCTCTGACCCCCCTTCTCTCACTCAGTTTGTTCTTGCTCCTCTCAGTCTCTCCTCCTATGCTGCTCCATATCTAATTATGTGCCAGATATCTCTGGGTGAAAATCCTCTAAGATTTATTTTTGAGGTACAATATCTCTGAGGTATATGGGTAAACTGCACAAGAGATTAAACTGCACTGGGGATTAAAAAGGATGTAGCCCTGAGTTACTGCCATAATGACCCTGAAAGCCAGGAATTTGGGGGACTTCCAAAAGAGAATTTCACACCCTTGTCAGATCAGTATAGTCAAAACTGGAGACCGCTGGCTGACAAAAATTCTAGTGACTTTTCAAAGCTTCTATAAATTTGAGACTGATTTTGAAATTATTAATCCTGGAGACAGAAAAGGATTAGAACAATTCCTTTTCTCCCCCTGAAGAATTTTTTTTTTTTATTTCTATTTTTTTTAAAATTTTTTTTCTTTCTTGTCTTCTTTCCTTGTTGCTTCCTTTATTCATTCATTTCCTTTGTTTTCTTTGCCTTCTTTCCAAAGCCTAGGCTGAATTTCTAATACTAAACCAAAGGGATTTCTTTTATTTTCTGAATACTGTCTCCAGAATATTTGCTGACTAGTCTCTAGAACATTTTGCTGACTACAGTCAGACTTAGGCACCATGTGTGTCAACATTATTTTAAAAAGACCTTGTCTGCTTTCGGGAGAAGTGTAGGCTGGAATTGTTGTATCTATAATTTGGCCTGAGCGCCTATAGTAAATATGTAGGTGATTAGCATACAGTGGCCAGGATAAATATGCTCAGGCATCTGAGAAATGTGTTGGGATCACATTATGCCATCTAAACACACCCTAAGAGATCCTGGCAAAACCACTCCTTAAGCCATTCTGTCTTGTGGTTGCACTGTGCAGCTCACAGACACAAGTTGTCCAGAGATTAGTACATTTTCTGACTATTTGAGCATCTTATTTTTATTTGTTTCCTCCTGGAAGAAGTTCCTTTGTATTTTCTCATGGTTTTCCTCAAGATTTACTGTCAAAATTTTGCCTACTGTTTCTACTGTTTTCTCACAAATCCTGTTACGTGGAACAAAGTATATATTTAGGTAGAAAAAAGGTGCAATAATATCTGCAGGGAATCTCTTGAAACTGGACAAATGTCCTTCTGCCCCAAAGTCTTCTCTGTGTACTGCACTTTGCTTATCACCATGTCCTTGTCTACACCAGCCTACATCTCTGGGACTCTTGCTTGCCATTGCCCTGGGTTTCCCCAGCTTTATATTTGCAGTAGTTATATAACCCCATTATTATACATAATTATATCTTATTAATGATTAGTCTGCTAAGTGTTAACATTTACCATCCCAGGAGGAAGGAGCTCTTAAAAATGTACCTTTCATCTAGCTAAAATTAATCTGACATATATGTATTACACCTCAGAAAAAGCTGACTCCATTAAAGTTATCTTATGCAACTCCGTCATGCAATCTGCATGACACTTCATGACTCTACAAATACTACCTTGAGCTGAAAATGCTAGGGAGACATTTTGTTCCAGGATAAATCTAGGTTACACTGGGATTAGGAAAAGATATATCCGCTCTCTTCAATTTGCCATGGTATCATAACTTTACAGGCTCTGTTGACCGAACACTCCTCTTACTTGCACAATCAAAATCCTGTGAGTTCATTGTGATTTATTATACATCTCTTACTTTCCCTCCCATTTCTTCTCCACTTAAACAGGTAGTGCCTGTCGGTGGCCCAATACAAAGGGTGTGAATGATGTTGAGAATTTGGGGCCTCAGGCACCAGGGTGAAACAAACAGTCCAAGAGTAATGGTGTAAAGGAGGAGGTGGTGGAGAGGAAGCAAGGAGATCAAAAAGGCCAAAAATCTTGGTGGGAACAGAAGGAAAGTGTCTTCACAGCCCCTCTATGCTGCACAGAGATGGTGCAGGGTTGGTACAGTCAGCAGGCAAAACCTAGGCCAAAATCACACAGAATCCCAGAATCACAGGTTGCAGAATCATAGAATCACAGAATCACAGAATCACAGAACTAACTAGGTTGGAAAAGACCTTTGAGCCTAGCCCTAGGTAGGAGCCTTCTGTCCTCTCAGGACTCTCTTTCCTTTCTTTATTATATGCCTCTGATCTTTTCAATTTTCCCTCTTCCTCTTCCACCATTTATTCATCCTGTGGCCAAATTCCTCAATAGTAGTTAACAGTCTTCTCCGAGGCTTTGCTAGACCACCTGCCTTACCATGAAGGACTCCGTAGTGGGCTGCTGCAGAGTTTGAAAAGGCTCTTTGTGAAAAAGCTCTGTTCAGTGAGGGGATGGATTTTATGTGTGCTATAAAGAAAGCTGAGGTGTGAACAGGATGAAGAGCCTGGAAAACGGAGAATCAATACTCAGAACAAACCTATGTTCTGTGCCTCTAGGCAAAGGGGAATCACTTGGCTAAGAGAGATCATTTTGAGCCTCAGTTTGCAAGGAAGACATCCTAGCGTGGTCTTCCTCTTTGTCCTGCTTAGTGTGGGATCTCCTACCTAGAACTTGGTGTTGGGTGAGTATTTGGTGGATGATTTGTTACTGGTCAGTTTATAAAACAGATGAAGATATAGAGGCAGTTGGGTAGTACAGCTCAAGTGAGGGCAAATGGTAGAAAAAGTAAATACTCCACAATCTAGTAGATGAATTTGTGATCTCTAGCCATGTGCAACATTTTTCACGTTGCAAATTTGTAGTTAGTCAATAATGTATTCTCATGAATTCAGCATTTCACTATAGACTCCACCAGGCAGGATCAAATCCCACTAATGCATTAACATGTTAATACAACGGATTGTTGATTATCACTGATACACCGTCAGATGGAAGTGCTTTACTCTGAATGTTAAGGATGAGAGTCTAAGTATATAGCTCAGAGTAAACACTCTCTTAGGAGACTGACTGCTGTGAGAAGTATTAGCTGGAGGAAGAGCAAATTTCAAGAAATGAGTGGTCTACTTTGCACAGTAGCCTTGGGGGACAGAAAGATTTTTAAGCCTACTTGTTCTGAAATCCTTTTGTCTCTGAATGCTTTGTTCTTAGTACTAAATAAACAATAGTTTGCATAAATAGGTTTCTGATCACTGCCTTCACCATTGATCAAAACTTGCCTCAGGGAGAAACTGTGGGTGCTGGAATTGAGTCACATCTTGGGGCTAAGCACACCTGGTAACCAGGCTCTTGTAGCCTGTGACTGGGGCTCAGCTTTTGAGCAACAGGAGCTGCGATGACTCAAAGACTGATGGTTGAAGGAGCACAGAATAGGGAGGGATGTGGGAAGAAGGAAGGCTGTCCCCCAGACTGTGTCATGTCCAGAGAGGTCTTTGGCTGTGGTTCACTGGTGCTGCTGATTGCACTATGGGCTGAGGGAAAACGATGAGTGCAGTTGTTCATGAGCTGCTCATGTGAATGTTTAAAATGTTGGCATTAAGTATGGTAGTTACTAATTAATAATATGCATTTATATAGCACCATAAAGGTCCATGGCACTTTACAGATAACAATATTTCTAACTGTTGGGAATATTACGTCTAAGTACTTGGAAGACAGCCAAATGATATAAGTGGATAAGGTCTACTGTTTATATCTGTAATTTGGTGAGTTCCTTTTGATTTGCCTTCTGGATTGAAAACACTAAAGGCAGTGCTTGCTTACTTCCTATTTCTAGGACCTGTGAGTGACAATATATATAGGCATATAAATACTCTAGGGATATTGTTTTCAAAGGAATCATGGATCATTTTGTGTTAGCCTGATTCTGAGTATTACTACAATCCTGGTGCACAGTGGGAAAAGTACCAATGGGACAAGTGCTTAGCTCTAGCGATGATGTGATTGTAAATGAAGAGAAAAGTAAAAATATCTGTCTCTTGTGGTGCTAGGGGAAAATATGCTCATTTATGTAACAGATCTATCCAGTGGAAAACAAGTTTTGGTGAAAGGAAAGTTAACTTTTTAAACACCACTGAGCGAGAACAATAGTCCATACTGAATAAAACATTGCATTAGCCAGGAGGTGTAACTTTCTACTACTGTCTATGGCCCCTGGTGCAAAGGAATGCATTTTTGGCAAGAACAGCAGCTAGCTCTGGCTTAATGACCCTAGACTACCTGGGGCATAGGAGTGAAGCAGGCTTAATTAGGCAGCAGGTATAGGGAGGCTGGGAGATATGGCACTGCACATAGATGCTGCTGTTCTGAGTTCTTGGAGACTCGTTACAAGAGAAATACATGTCCTCTGCCAAGCCCAAAGGGGAGAGGGCTTAGCACAGGGGTGGAGACTTGGTCTCCCCACAAGTGGCAAACATTCAAGAGCACATGGCATCTGTGCAAGTCCCGTATCAAACACACACACTCAAATCATGGGGAGAGAGCTGAGCTGGTTATTCCTGTCCACCCTCTTGCATTTCAGGGGGCAGAGGACCTACTGAATACAACATACAGAGCACCAGAAAAACTGCCAAGAGTGTGCTGACTTGGTAAGCTCCTGGAGAAACTTTCATGGTGAGCAGGACTTGTCCCTAAACCAAAAGGAAACTGGGAGAGCTTGGCTCTCCAATTGCTGCTATAAAGAAGAGAACTTTGATCCTTCTCCTTGGCTGGACTGCAGAACAGCATTGCACCATCATTTCTGATGGTTCATGAACTCTGTGGTGAGGTGTCTCTCTCGTTTCCACCTATTTTAACCTCTATGTTAGATTCTTTTTCTGTTTTCTCTAGATTACTCCTCTTTTCTCACTGCTTCTCCTTAGAGTGTTTATTTTAGAGAGCTTTTATTGAAAGCAGAATGAAGTGTGCTCCTTGGTGCTTATGATTTTGAGGGCGGATGGCCCCATATACATGGAAAACTGGCCAGGAAGTATAATGAGCTCCAAAGCTAACTAAATGCTAGTAGAGAAAATCAGTGAGGGTGTTTCTCCAAGCTCGGCCAGGATTAGAGGCCACTGCATCATAGGAAAGCACTTTTCTCCTTTGAAAGGCCATGTTCACTCTGGTTAGCAGATTGGATGGACCTTGACAGACAATGTGATGGGATTTACTCTTGCGGCATTTTGAGCTGGGTTCCCATTTGAAATATGAGCAACAGCATAGCCAAACAATCAATTTCTCACATTTCTTTAAAACTTAAATCTCTGCCTTGTAGACATCTAAAATGTTTGAGTGGTTTTTCTTCCCTTCTGGTTTTATGCTGACCATGAACCTCATGAGAAAACTTGCTCCTGTGCATTCCAGTGGTTTAAGTAAGCAACTATTTTTTTTTTAAAGTCTTCTGAGGTCAGAGTAAGAATTCCAAGTCTTTTGAGGTTCTACCTCTAAAAGGCAATTTTTAAAGAGAAGAAAATTCATATTTGAATTTTGTCTTCAGATTCTGCTTCAGTAAATCTCCAAGTTCAAGGCCCAGGCCCACATTAAGGATTTTAAATACCTTTCTTGACTAAAAAGGAATTATGCAGAGGTATTACTTCCTTACCTTCCAGATCTGGGCTCTGTATGTGTTCACACTGATGATTGTTTACTTTATTAGATACAAATAAAGTGGTTTTTGTTTACTCTGTTGCCCTTCTTGTATTCCTGCTGCTCTTGACATACCTCTAGAGGAACATGCTGGATTTCACTCTTGTTCTCATCTCATCAGCAGGACCCGCAATTGAGTTTGTACATTTGTTCTGCAAGCACACCTTCTCATCTTGCCTGTGGTAGCCCTGTGCTGTGGTGCCTGTTGCACAGTGCATTTCTGCCTGCCTGAGGGACGTACACTACCACTAGGTAAAGGACCCTATGAGAAAACCACAAGATCCAAGGAATCATGTGGATGGATGTGTAACCTCAGGGGTTAATACAGTTATCTGGTACAGGTCTCTCTTTAGTTCTTTCATTTATACTGCATTAAGGGTGTAATGAAATTTGAAATAGCACTTCTGTACCTTTGACAGGCAAAATGAGCCATGGATCACTTCTGAAAACCTAATATGTCTGGGAAAATAAATGGCGTAAACTGTAAACAAAATACATTTCAATGATGCATTGATAAGAAAAAACTGGTATTGCAGCTTTCTGGGAAATAGGTATCATTCCCAGTAGTGATATTTTGCATATTTTAGTCAGGACTGGGAACCACAGAAGATACAGAGCTTTCCTGTCAGGACTTGATTGTAGAATTTGTACATAGTGCAGGGTGCCAAACCCTACCCTTATTAACTGTTTGACTATTCCTACAGGCCCGTACATATAATCTATGTGGTTGCAAAACAGGAACAATTGCAGGACAAAGAACTTACTGTTAAATTAAAGAGTTTCATAGTTATTGCCTGCAGTATGCAGGGGAAAAAAAAATGTAGCAGGAGATTGTGAAGGCATGTATATAAAGCTGAAAGAAAAAAGAATGCCGAGTTCAAGGAACTTGCTGAGTTCCTGTTCCTGACACTGAGAAAGTAAATGAACAGCTGCTTTAACCTACTTCCTAACTGAACTATATTGTGTTTACCTTATTAGTTGGCAGTATGCTTTGATTTAGAACAAAATATCCATTGAAGAAATGTTTGACATAGTTTGACGTCGTACCTGTTTGCTTACTCCAAGTCCCAGTGTTTGAATGATCTTTCACTCCTGCCTGATGGCTAAAGGGATTCATGGATCCCATTTTGTGCCTGCTGGTGCCTGGGCACCTCTAGCTGTGTAGAAAAGAGTAAGCTAATTCTGTTTCCTGGGTGCTTGCTATTTAGGCAAAAATACTGTCTGATCACACTCCATTGCCTCCATGTCTGTGGCTGCACCCAGTTTCGGGTAATTTTTATCACATTTGTAGCAGTTTTTTCCATATTACTTTGTACCATTTTTGTAGTGCTTTGCCTGTCTGCCTGGTTTTGGCATTAAGCAAGCAGATGATTTAGCAAGCAGGAACGAGCTTACCTCCTACTTCTGTGCTGGGAGATATTTCGGCTCTGCCCCAGCCCTATGGCAGAGTCAAAATTCCTGTTCCTCTCAGTTCTCAGCTCCTTCTTAATTTGTACTGCAGTGTTATTTGGGCATTAATCACCTCTGCTGGCTCTGGTGGCTCCAAGGAATTGTGATGCACTGTGCAGCTCTTAGAAAAATGGAAATCCAAAAGGCTGGCATTGGACTCCCAAAAGAAGAACTCTAACATCAATAAGGATAATACTGGTAAATGTGAGTTTCATGAATGACCCATAAAATCTACGTTTGATGTCAAGTTCAAACTACATTTCTTAAAAATTTGGGCTACACATCTAAGGGGAGAAAGCCGTGTTCTCATTCCATTTAATATACATTATTATTCCTACTTTGCACGTAGTTTATGATATTTATCTTAAAAACCTTACTCCTGATGTCACCAAGTAGGATTAAATCTGACCAGGTTCTGCCACTGTAACTTTGCCCTTGTATCTTCAAGCAAAACAGTGCATCATGCACCACCAGTTTCTTATGAGGCATTTTCAGAAGACTTTGATCATCAGTGATCTATTCTACATTTAGTTGCATCAGTGACATAAAGATGAAAGTCTTCTGGTCTCATTGCTGTTCTTTCAAGCTGTCTGAACTCTCACTAGCTGCACACAGCAATTATAGTTTGGCCTGCATTTAGTGGCACCTTTGTTTGGCTGCTGATAGGCGTAAACTTTATCTGCTGTGGAGGTTTACATTAGTGGAAGAACTGGCCTGATGCACGGGCAAATGCTTCAGTGGTCATCAGGAAGCACAGTCCAAACTAGAAACTTCATTATCCACTGACTTTGTTGGAGAGTGGTCAGAAAGGCTCTTCTTTTTCCTTTTTTTCAGTGTGGATATTTTCTCCGAAATGATCCTGTATTGCCAAAATAGGTACCTGAGATTCTGCCAAAACACTGAACTTCAGGGAAGTTTAAGAAATGATGTGTTTCGATAACACTGTTATACGTGGGTGTTAAGTTCCTAGTAGGTTCCAGCTGACTTACAAAGAATTTCAAGAATGGGAAACCTGGTCTCCTCTCTGGCAACAGGAAATTTCATTGATAGACAGATTGTATGACTGTAGCATTTGTAGGAAGGAGACAATAATAATAATTAATATATAAATTAAAATTGCAATTTTATGTCACATTATTTGATTGAGGCAATAAATTAGATTAGTTTGAGGTCTCAAAGGCCCATATTTTTCATTTCTTGAATTCTTATAATCTCTACAGAAAATGGAAATAAGGAAGAAATTTCCATACCACTGGACAGGCCAAAGCCCCATTTTAGATATTCAGAAGTAGTAGCAAAAGGAAGTCAATAAAAATATTTCACCTCCAGAGAAATGAAGCATCACAGACCTATGACTGTTGTATTTTGGTAAACATCTAAATATACTGCCAAATGAGAACTGTTTTTAATATAGAAGAGATGGCCAAAAAAGAGGAAACTCTAAAAGATTCAGGATTTCCCAAGAAATTAGACAAAAATGAAACAACTGTTGACATCTTGAAAAGGGATTTAATGGGTTTAGCAACCTGATCCAGCTTTGATATCAGTGCTGCTTTGAACAGGGGACTAATGGACTTCTAGAAATCTCTCCTAACCTCAATTTTTCTATGAATTTATCAACTGACCCTGCGAGAAGAGGGTACTAATACAAAACATCAGAGATTACTCTTGACACACTTAGCCAAATTTTTCATTAGTGACCTTTACATAAACAGGAAGAACATGTAAATTAAATTAGCTGTTGACACAAAGCTGAGAGGCATCGTCAATACAGCAGAGAATCAGAATATGGAAGGCAAGGAAGAATTTTGATGAGTGAGCTAATAGAAATGGATGTGTGTAACTACATGAGGTGCAAGGTCATGTGCTTAGTGAATAATCACAACAATTTCCATTATAAACTGTGTTTGCATCTATTGAAAAGGACAGAGAACAAAATAGTGTGCACTAGTCAATCATGGGCTAATTAGGTGTAACTGTTGTGATGTGGCTGTAAAATGAGCAAATGCCACATAGCAGATAAGGCATTTTGAGCAGTGATAAGAAGGAACTGATACCATTGTTCTTATTTTAAAAACCACAAACGCACAAACAAAAACCCTACCCCCCAAAAAATGCAACAGCAAAACACAAAACAAACCAGGGTTGAGAACAGCAAAAACCTCAAAAAGAAGCTTTTCAAGAAAAGGCAATTTTTGTAATGAGAAGAAATGGCCATCAGCTGCAAACAGGTAGAAATTCAGATTGACAAAGAACATACCTAACTTTGAGACTTCAGGATAGTCTGTCATTAGGAGCAGCAAGTGCGGTGGATGAGAGCACAACCTGTGCCAGTGTCAGCTCCTAGCTCATCCTTCTTTGTGGAGCAATGCTACTCTTTCTGCTCCCTCACATCTGTATTGTTGTTATGTGGTCCTTAAACAGCTTGTGATATTCCAAAACCTTACAGGCAATATTGATATCAATGAGTCAAACCTGCTATTGGTCCCTGAAAGATGGCTTAGTAATCCTCTGCCGTTTGTTCACAGTTATCAGAGTAAATTCAAAAGGGTTGCATGAAGTCACGGTCAGTAGAGGGCTCAAAATCAAAGTTAGTCCACTCCTCCAGCCACTAGACTGCATGTCTTCCCTCAGGAATGGGTATGCCTGCCCGTGGTTAATGGAAGTATATCAGACTGTGCCTGCAGCAGTTTGCCATCTGAAATAATTACATGTCATCAAAGTGTGAGGTCTCCTTTCCCCAGATTCTTATTTTGCTTTAGTACATCTGATAGTGTCTCTATGAATTATATATATGCTATGGCACATCAAGGCTACATCCTGAAACAACAGGGTATAGGGAGCCTGGTAGAATACCAAGAAGCTATGGAAAAGTGAAATAATTTATTTGCAGTTAATTAATAGTTTCATCTATTTGTTGGAATCAACCATTAAACTAACAGCAAAAAAAGCAGGTTGCAGTAATTTAACATCTATTAACTGCCAAAGAATACAAGTTTGCCCTAACTGCAGTTTATTTATGAAATTTGAACACATTCAAGCACAGATATACAGTGTGGTCAGATCTGTAACTGTGGTAAAGAGCTATTGGCTAAAAATGTCTCTGACCCAAAGCTTCAGGAATCAATTCAAGCAAGCTCAGGCACAGTGAACAATTGGCCACAATTCTGAGTTTCCAGGCTCACAGTCTATGAGAAGATTTTGGAGTCAACAATATTTATCGTAGCCTAAAAATATCACATAGAACCAAGCCTTATGGCTTCCTCAAGCACAGAATTTTATCTCAATTTGATTTAAAATAAATGCAGATCAGAATGTATGTTCTGTATCAGAATGTGAGTCAGTAATATCCCTATCCCTGAACCTGCCATTCCTGAACATGCGATTTCAAAATTTGGATTTTAATTTTTGTCAAGGCTGGCTTATTCCCAGTTTTCACATTTGGCCTTCTGCCATGCAGTCTGTATCATAAACTAAGATCTGTTTCAAATTTAAGTCTAGATCTATTATTAATCTTATTATGCATATTGAAATGCACTGATGAATTGAGCATTAATATAGTATGAATCAGATTAATTAAAATCAATCTGACTATGCTCACAGATCAGAATTAAGGGCTGATTGTTGGGGGCACAGAGTAATGGAGCCCAAGGAATGTTGTGCATCAAAATGGTACAGTCCTGTGAAATCCTGTCATTGTTGCTCAGCTAAAGGAATCTTGTATTCAATTTACTTTCATCTACAAAATACCTGAAGTACTCAGCATTTCAGACAGCCCATATGTCACAGCTTACCTATGGTGCAGTGGTCTGGGCATTTACTAAAATAAGAGATAGTCCAACTAGCCTCTCCCGTTTCAAAAATTAAAAATGTCCCTTGTGTGACAATTTCAAGACATTAACCAGGATGACGAGTCTTAAGGAATGTGGAGAAACACAATTGCTTCAGTCACTTGCCTATTCTCCTGATTACTGAACAGAGGGTTTTTCCTAGTTTACAGAATATAAACCACTTTTGGGCAGTTTTGTTCTGTAAATCCCATGTTTTCTGCATTTACCTCAACTCCCAGCACTACTACAACCTTTGGTAATATCATAAATCAAACAGTAAGTAGGATTCCCCACAGCTTGAATGCAAAAGTGTAAGAAACATAGCATAACTTCCTTTATATTAAAGTATTGTCTAAGCTCCATCTTTAGGAAATATCTACTGCAGTCTGTTGTAGACCGATGAAAGCAAGTCCTGGCTGTGCTGGCTGTGTTTCTAACTAACAGGGCATGAATCAGCTGTGATCCAGAAGATGTCTGACAGTGTTAGCGTGGTGCTGAGTCCAAACTTACCTCGGGCTTGGCCAGACACAACTGCAGCTACCTGGTGGTATTGGACAGTGGATATATAATTACACTGAACTACCTATTGCGTCAGATTCTACCCTCATTTACACCAGCCCAGCTTCTTGGAGGTCACTAGCTTTGAAGTGGTAAGAAAAATATTTGGCTGAGTTCCTCAGTTTTATGCAAATATCCTATGTAACATCAAAAAAGGAAATTTAGAGAGGAGGTGGAATAGCATTTAGAAATCAAGACCAGAAAATGTCTACCTGTTGTTGAAACAGGTAAACTACATCAGCTGTAGTTTAGCTGTCGAGGGAAGCTTTCCCTAAAAGGTGTTTCGGAGTCTGAGGTTCAAGGAAACCATCCCAACTTTCCTGTATTTACTTACCAAGAACTGAATGCAGAAGTTTCAGTGCTTGAACAAGCTGCTACAATTTGAATAAGGGATAAAATCCATGTTCAAACTGCTTTACCATGGGCATCAAATATAAGTATGATAACGGCAGCAGTTACCTGATCCATCAGGGTGACTCATGCCACCTAAGCTGGGCACCTAGGATTCCACAAATGGACAGTGGGCAATTTAGGTGCTCAACAGAGGAGCCTATTGCTCTTTATTGCCAATACTAGGGGTTTACTGAACATTTATAGCTGTGATTCATTTCTGAAAGACACTGAGTGGACATCTGAGGAGGTTCTGGGAAACAGCAGGCAAAGGTATATGCCTGGACAGGCTCTGGAGTCTGGTCTTTAACGTCCTGATGTATGCAGGAGTCAGAATAGCAAATGTTTTGATGCTGTCACTATTAGGCATAGTCTGAGCACATCTAATAAATCCAGCCTCTCTGAGGTAGCATGTCAGAGCCTCATTGTCTACCTCAGAGCTGCAACAATTTAGGTGCTTAGTAAAGCAAACCTGTCTATTCCTCGTAGGAGAAAAGGTTGAGCGCAACTCTGAGCACAAGAGGCTGAATAGATTTTTCACCACCTTCAATATCACACAGTCCTGAGTACTGGAACAGGCCATCATTTTGGACCTAGAGGTTGTTTTCATAGATGTCCTAAATTCGTTGTAATCTCTGCACCTAGTCAGTGAGAAGTGAAGTGATTTAGAGGATGTAAGCAAGGCAGAGAGCAGGGAGTTATTGAGAGATGTCAGTGGGAAAGTACAAGGACTTGGGTGCAAAGGAGGTGATGAACATGGCTCTAAGCACTCAAATTCTACCAAAGACAGACATGGCCCAAATTTTCTGGAAAGGAGTGGTGGCACATTCCTACACCCTGTGACCTGAGCCCACGGGCACTGCAACACGTGTGCTACCAGAGGTAAGGGAACTGGTGTTGGACTTGCAGTGACCCTGGCCAGAGGTCAAGCACTGGTATCTTCTTCCTGCCTGCTTACATACTGGGTGGTTTCACTTGACATTGAACATTACCAAAAAGGAACCCCCGCAGTGTAGGGTGTGAGGCAATTAGCCAAACTGTTTTTCCTAAAATTGGATTTCATTGTACAGGTCTTTTTCATTCCTTCAGAGCTCATGCTTGCGAATTAATATGGCAATTATCGATCCCTTTTGTATGCTATGGAAAAGGAGGTTCTAATCCTCAGAAGTGGATTTGGTCTGATGACACATAAACAAAGCCCTGGAGGGAGGAAGGTAAAACATAAAGAGGTGTTGACAAGCTGTACACCACTTGGTTATGCAAACACAGATGTGGTAAAGGGCAAAGAGCAACAATTTTGCAGAAGTTGAAAGTGTGGGAACGCTGGCGGTTGCTCTTTAATGATTATAACACAAAGGAATGCTGGCAACTTCTCTCACTGACTTTACATTACCAAACTGAGTCAGTGATGAGTAATAAGATATACTATTGGAAGTATCTTTTAATGTACCAGCTCTTTTTATACCAGTTCGTCGTAAAAAGATGTAAAGCTTTCTATGATATATTGTGGTGGTCCTAATACCACCAGAGAACTCCTGTTTGCAGATGCAGTGCATCATTGTTTTCAGATCAGATCCATTGGCTGCTGCCTTACTTGCTTATAAGCAAGCTGGGATTAGGAAAGTAAAATGGGAATGAGGTAGAGATCTCATGGGTAAGCTTATCAAAAATGTGATTCATGTAGCTTTCCTTCCATGGTTGCCCAGTTTGACACATCTGTCTTTTTGTCTTCTAAAAATTAAGCTCTTTGAAAGGGCATTTCCAAGCTGACATTCATAGTTTTGCCTGTGTTTGTGTTTCGCAGGAAAAAAGATGAAGACTTTTAATGTTTTCCCCTCTAAGTTTGTGTGTTTGTGTGTCCCCAGCACTTGTGTGATGGTACAGGTCCTGTACGCACAAGTCAAAGAGGTTGTTTTCCAGGCAAAAGATAAAAGATTCCTGCAGCCACTCAAACACGTTCCTCATCTATTGATTTCTACCTCTGCAGTCAGGTCAGAGCCTGGCATTTGTTGCAGACCCCATCAGATTTGCACAACCTATTTTTATGGCTCTTGACCTTACATGCTCCAAAGTGCTGATGAGCTAAATACACGTCCTGAACACAAGAATATTGTTAGAAGAGTGCAAGTGAGTACACATGGCACAAATAACACAGGGAAAGGGTTTGAGGGAACACTTGCTGTCCTTTTATGACCTATCCAACACGAAGAGTAGATAAGAGCTTTTGTTGTTGAATTTCTTTCCACTCTGGGTCAGTCTGCTAAGATGGTGAAGCTGGTTAGTTTATAAAAGCTTCTTTTGGAGAAACTGGAGTCAGATTTGCCTCTTCAGAGATTTAAAAGAAAAGGATTTTTCTTCCCATTTTTCTGTGAATATTCCCAAGATGGAGCTCAATAATTCAAGCCAGGACATGCAAGGAACATGTTCCTTGAGGTACACTCACAACTACACAGTCTGTCAGCGTGCGAAAATCGTTGCATGGTGACCTCCACCTAGGCAGAGAACTGGCACACAAATAGAGAGGCTTGCTGCTTGCTCTCCGTGCTCCTTGCTCTCCAGCTTTTTCTTTGGATGTGGCCCGGAGCTCATCCTCTCTGCTTTGCCCTGTAGTATGCAGGGACATCTAGTGGCTGAGCAATCCTGAACACAGTTTTGGACCATGAATTGTATAAGGAAGTAGGGGTGCCTCATCTCATGATGAATTCAGCATGTCCTGAGAATCGACATCCATGGCCATCTTCTGGGAAAGAGATCACTACTGTGGGTCAGGCCTGACACTGTTAATGCTGAAGAAAGTGTGATATTTTATTAAATTCAGAGCAGTTAATCTGAGCGTTTCCTTCTTAGTCAGCCAGGCCTTTAAGCAAGGTCCATCAAACCTCTTATCTGTAGACCAAGCATAGCACTTCACAAAAGCTGGAGATGGTTTTTGGTAGCACTTTCACTGCCTTGGATTTCATTCTTTTGTTTCTCAGAGGCTTTCTCTTACACAAAGGATTAATCTAAGAGTGACTGTAAGTATGCTTCATCCCATGGGCTGCTCCTTTCCCTGCTGTTTTGATGGATGTTATCCCTGCTGCATCCCAGGCTCAGAGCCCCCACTGGGGCCCTTGAGAAGACCTGAGGAAATGTGTCTCCTCATGCTCTGCTGCCCTCTGTGCTCAGTCCTGCCAGGCTCTTCCTCTTGGCTCCTGCTCTACTGCACTCTAGACCTTGGCTGAAGTCCATACCTGACTGTGTGCTATTCAGAGAAGAGAGAACTTGAGACTTGCCTCGAATCTACACTATGGTGCCTGCACAGGTGCACAAAAATGGCAAATAGAGTTGACATTTCTCACAAGTCCCTGCCCAAAATTGTTCCAGTCAGGGTGTTGATGAAAACAGGCAATGGTGGATGTTCTGAGACCTTCAGTCTTGTATTGGTGTGGTTTTTGCAAAAGCAGCAAGTGAAAGCCCAGTGGTACAGTGTCCTTCCTGCTTATTTCTTTCATGCATTGCAGGAGTGATCCCCAGTTTCTAATAAAATTCTTAATGTGATTGATTTTAACGAGCTGTGAGTCTCTGTGACTAACCACAGGGGAGAGTTGAGCCAAAGCTTTAATGGCAATAATTTGAAGGCTTTTCTCATGAAGATCCAGGTAAAAAGATCTTCATCAGGCTATGGGTCTGTATAATGCATACTTTTGAGATGAAACAGCTCAGCTAAAAAACAAACTTCTAGAATTTCTTTGTGAGACCCTCACAAAAGCTTCACCAGCATCTGTTTGCCCCTTTTTTGGGCTGGTTCTTAAGGTTTTACCCATAACATTCTTCAGTAACAGATGCCAAGACATCTCCTGAGATATTTTTTGAATAGGAATTTCCATCTGGCACTGCATCCTTAGAAGCTGCGACTTGGCTTCTTTGTCTGCAGGGTGGTTAATCCTAATGAGGCAAGCACAGCAATTTGCTGAGCAGAGATATATGCTTATCAGATCCTATTACTGAGCTGATTCTCTTTTATAATTATTTATTCTGACTTCAGTAGATGAAGCAATGTGAAAACACTTAAACCCAGGGCTTTCATCAAGAAGACACAATCTCACACTCCTGTGAACAACTGAAAGCTGCCTATATAGAAATGGCTAACTATACTGGTATAGCTGTCCCAGTATATCCTGCCAGTCAAACTTCCCATTCTCTTCTTATCTCAAGATAAATGTCCTGATTTAAATTATGTTGAGATGAGCTCCATAGAAAAGAAGCATTTTTTTTACAGGGACAGCAGTGTCCACAGAGGGAGAATTTTATTGGCGTAGCTAAACTAGTATAATTATACTGGCATAATTATGCTGGTAATTTTCCCTGTGTATACAAGCTATGAGTCTCAAATTGCGCTTCACTGGCAGAAGAGCCTCCTTTGTTGGAGAGATTCTTTAGATCTGAATCAGGTCATTAATAAGTGCTTCAACACTCAAGTCAATGCCTCACATTTTATAATTAGTTTTACTCTTTGCCTCCCAGAGAATCCCAACTGTTTTATGCTTGTAACAAACTCTACATGAAACCTCATCCTATGCTGAGGGAAAGCTAGCACAGGGGGGAAGTGTGGCAGTTACTTCCCATCAGCATCCTCAGTGGTTACAAGGCCTTGTGGAGAGAGAGCTCAAAAACCATGAAACAGCAGCAGACTGCCATATGTGTGGCTTTCTTTCTTTGCTTTTCTATTTTTTCTGTTTTATATTTCCATAGCCTGTTTTACTTCCTGCTAATGAGATTTCTGTTCAAAGGGGGACTCCGTGTATGACTTGTAATACATATGAAAACAAAAGCTATGCATGATGGTTTATGAGAAGACATGAAAGCTCATAAAGTAACCATGTGAAATGGCTTAAGTAATTTGAACAGAAATGTCTTCAATGACAATGAGTCATCAGGACCAAGATGGGCTGCCTCATGTGAAACATAGCCGTGTCAAGTGGATGAGGCTGTAATACAGCCACAGCCTTTGCTAAATATAGCCAGATACACTTATCAGTTGAACTGGAAGTATGCAGAACAGAAAAAATAAATGGCTTAAAAAACCATTAGACAATAGAAAGCGAAACAAATATGGTAATTATATTTTCTATAAATAGCAAAGTAAACTCACCAATCAGTGGGTTTTCTTTATTAGTAATTATTGCAGAATGAAATGAATAAGAAATTATGATAGGTTTTACAGAATTACAGAGAAACTGATTGGAGCTAATTGGGATCAGCCTCCCTCTTATACAGGACTACTGCCAACACCTGCTGTCAGCTGTGGTTTTGTCTAGGCAAGTTGTGAAAATCCCCATGGATGGTGATTTTGCAGCATCTCTGTGTACCTCCTCCACTGTTACCCTCCTAGTAAAGCTTTTCCTTATGTCCAGACTGAACCTCCCCAGCCACATCTTCTGACTGTCGCTCATTATTCACTTCATGGTTTCCCCTTCATCAGATAAAACAGCTTCTTGCATCTTATGTCATCTATCTTCTGGACCATTTTGGTAGCTTTCTGCTGGGTCTGCATATCTCTCTTAACTTGGGAGTGGGAGCATCCGTAGTGGGACACAGTATTCCAGGTGTGCAGAGCTGGATTGCAATTTGATCTACTGGACACACTCCTCCTGTTGGTGCTCGGGATGTGGTTTGTCTTATTTACAGAGAGAGCTTCCTGTTGGCTCCTATTCAGCCTGATGTCTACTTGTCCTTTCCCTGGGCTTCTCCCCAGCAGCCAGTGTTTGGATGCCTGGGGCTGGCCCAGCCAAGTGCAGAACATCACACTTCATTGATATTCATATTTTTTGTTATCCCTGTCTTCAGGTTTATCAAGGACCAGCTTGTGTGAGGCTCTGCTTTTCAGTGTGTCAACCACTCTTAATTTCCTAACATCTTCAAAATTGCTGAGCATTTATTCTATCTTATTATTCAGGTCGCTGATACTGTTTGTTACTGGCCAACAGCTGGTTGATGGTTGCCAATTGAGACATTGATTGGTGAGCCTTTGAGATCAACAGTCCAAGCAGCTTTCATGACATCTGGTGGACTACAAATCCTCAGCTTCCAGATGAGAGGACTGTGGAGATGAGTCACAAGCCTTGGTGAAATCAAGTATACTTGATCCAATACACACTTGTCATCAAAACAAGAAGACATTTCATCCCTGGAGGCAATCGAGACAGCCAGTCATGATCTGCCCTTGGTAAATCCACACTAAATGTTGCACTTAGGACTTGTATCAACAAGACCACACTTATTTTGCAGTATAAGAGAAAACAGTGTGTCCACTAGATAGGTGAAATTCACTGTTGGTTGGCCAGTCTTCCCAGCCCCTAATTCTGATCCTACAGCCCAGGCTCAGAGCCTTCGCTATGGCTCTTGAGAAGAGCCAAGGACAAGGTCTCCTGGTGCACTTTGCCCTCTATGCTTAGTCCTGCCAAGCTTCTCCTCTTGGCTTTTGCTCTGCTGCACTCTAGACCTTGGCTTGTATCCACATGGAGTGTGTGCTTATGTATCCAAACAGATCAGGAGAAGAGTTAAAATCTGAGACTAGACTCAAATCCACACTACAGTGCCTGCATAATTGCACCCACAGAGGGCAAATGAAGTTGACATTTCTCACAAGTCCTTGCCAGGTGTGCTCCCAGTTGAGGTTTTGCAGCCTAAGCCCACCAGGTAAACAACTTTGGAGCTTGTTTTGGTTGCAATTCCTCTCTGTCCTGGCTGGTCAGAAGTTTAGTAGTGCTCAATCTTAGATTCCCAGCTGAGCAAGCCATGAACTACAGGCAGGGTTTCTGTCTTCTGCTGCCATTAGGATCTACTAGAACACTGTACATTGTAAGGGCTGTATGTTTCTTTCAAACTCAACAAAATCAGATTCTCTATCAGTGTATGTCATACAAGATTATGAGACTTAAGTATACATTGGTCTTGAATTCATAGATACCCCTGTGTTATACATAATTATAACAACATGTCTGTGCCCTGAAATTCTTTTTCTCTTGTTTTTCCAAGAAGAATGTTAACACATGTGGCTAAATAGACTTCCCAGTGCTTTAGGTTTTACAGCCATACAGTCCCCACAATTCTTAATTCATAAATTCCAGCATTGTTTTCTCAAAGAATTCCATTCTAAAGGGTGTCAAAATTCTTTGTGACTCTTCATGCTACTGTTTTGTCTTTCAAGTCAGACTCCATACATGGAGCTGATAAAAAAAAAGGATAAAAAAATCTCTACTAAGTAAGTGACAACTTTGCCTCATTTTCCCAGTCTGCACTGGATGAGGAGAAGGGACTGCATCCTTTAAGGGTTACCTATCAGGGAGGCATAAACACTTATAATTTAGCCATTAAATTGTCTTCCAAAGTTTATGTTTTATACTGTGATGAGGAAAGCCATTGCACATAGCTAAACACTTTTTTTTGCTCTCTCCATTTAGCCTGTTAAATCTGGTTTTCTCTATTGCTTCTTGTGATACAGAAGGCTAAAGAGTCTGCTCAGATCAGCTCCAAAATGCAATTCCCACTGGGTCTTGAAGCAGCAGGAGGTGTGGCAGTACTTTAGTTAATCTGCCTGCCATTACCTGAGCCAAGTTTGCAGCATCTGTACTTATTAATGAAATAAGACAGTGTGAAAGGCACAGCAATGGATCTTTTCCAGGGTTAGAAACAGTGTTAGAGCATTATAAGCTTCTGTAATGATGAGAGAATAGTTCCATTACCAGACCTAACTCTAAACCTTTCCAGTAAAGGAGATGCCAGTTCCTCCATAATGTTTAACAATAGTTTATGGTTCATGCACTGGATATCTTTAGGGCTTGATCATGTTCTCACAAAAGCCAGTGTTGCGCCTTTCTTCCTTGTGAGGGTTCTTCACATCATTTTCACGACTTGCCAAACACATCTGTTCATCTCAGAGCTGCCCAGTGTTTGCACTTCGTGGACACATCGTGTTGGTTACAGAGGCAGAAGTGATGCACTGAGCCAGTCTGTGCTGGCAAGCACCAGGGCACTACCCCAGGTCATGGGCAGGAGACCAGCCACAGATCATCACTTGGACGACCTTAGCCCTATTTTAAAACCATCCTGCCTAATTTTTCTGTGGAAACCTTTTCAAGGGGAGCATTTTTAATTCCAATTAAGTCAGCTGAGCTTAGAAAGAAAGTTAACTTGTTCTGGACAGCAAACAAAAATTCTCTAACTTTGTCCTTTTATGTATCATTTGTCATCATCTGCTCCTGTAGCCATGATCAAAAAGGGAAGGAAAGAAAAAAAAAACCAGAATTAAGAAGAAACAACTCCCTCAGAACCTTGTGTGGCCTGTTAGCCATACAACAACATGCTTTCAAAATGCATGAAATTGAGCATGTGCACATACACATGCATGTGTGTACAACATTTTTACTGAGTATTAAATAAGGGGAAAGAAAAATGCTGGTGAAGCTACTGCTTGTGTTTATCAAACAGTATAAATCTTGTTATCCAGAGGTTTAAATGCTTGTTTCAAGTAACCAAAGAACAACCCATTTCAACAGCCACAGATTGCATTTGAGGTCTCTTTCTTCCTGTAGATCCAAGCTGACCTCTCTCCTTTTCTGTTGATGTTTGCAGGCAACTATCAAAAAAGATTAAACAGACTAATACCGTCAGAGCAGTGTAGCTGCACAGAATTTCTCTTGTCAGCTTAACAGAATGTGTTGATGGTGAATTTGCTTTGTAATACTACAAGTTCACTTGATATTTCTATCCAGGATAATGATATCCTGCCAGATCCATTGTGATGGAGGAAAAAGTGTCCTTTGCCCTTCCAATGCTTGTGATGGAACAAGAGTTAGGCAAAAATAATTAGCTAATATTTGTCTAGGGGCTTATCTGCACAGAGAAGCCAGGCAAAAGGGATCTCGTGCTTCTAGGAAAAAATTGCCAGAGAAGAAAAGAAGGTTTCAAGGCCAGAATTGAACAAAATGTTCTCAACTCTTCAAAAAATAAAAAGTCATGGGAATCTGTTGATTTTGATAAAAGCAAAATGTTACGTAAGTGAAAAGAGTAATTTCTACTTTTTCATTTTACTTCAGTACCTCCAAAACAGTTCCTCAGTTCCTTCAATGTCAGAATGTTAAGCTTAAGAGGTTATAAGTTATTTAATTATGTTTACACATTTTTGTTAACGTAAATTTTAACATAAACATAACATAAACATAACATTTAACACATTTTGTTAGCAAATAACTGCATCGAACCATAGATTATACTTCAGATAGATATATTTATTTACATATATATTTAAATAAACATATATATATGTATATACAAATATACATACATATATTAGCCTTACGCATGTTACAAATGAGAAGTTTAGAGGCTTTTGTAGCCATGCCCCATAGCTGTGTAGCCCTCCCATGTCCAGAGGTGTCCCTGACATGTCAGGTAGAAGATACGGAGTCCTGGAATGGCCAGAGAGAAGACCGCTACTACCAGAAAAATTGTTTCATCTTATAGACTGCTTCTGGCCCATTCTCGAGAAATTACATGTTAATCAGCAACCCAAATTGTGTGTAGATTCTCCCAGCAGGTTCCCTAGCCCTTTTCTGCCTTAGCATTCACAGTCTGAAGACACAAATCAGGGAAGATAGGAGGGATGAGGTGACTCAGCCGGGATGGCAGATCGGTGGGACAGTCTGGGCTAAGGCTCAGGTCTCTGGTAATCTATACTCCCTCTTAGTGTTGCAGTGCTGCCCTTAACTGTACCTGCTGACTCTAAAGCCTGAAGCCTACTGCACAGGTATGCTACTGGTAAGGAACTGCAATGTATGTGCGTAATTATTTCCTTTAGATATGGTGTTAATGACCACTGCCCATTGAGCTCTAAACAATTCTGGATTTTGGAGAGGAAATTTTGCAACCTCAAGCCCGCGGCTTCTTAACTAAACTTGATTCTCATTTGGTTTGTTCCTCAAGAAAGACTTGCAGGCCTCATCCTGAAAAGGCGGGAGTTCAGGGTGGCTTTAAGATGAAAACAGACGATATATTCATCATCTTGGAAGCAACTGACTGAGGTTAGCCAATATTCTCACTATGAGAGTGACCAGGTTAATAGTTATCCCCTATACTTCACTTCTTTTTGAAGTGGAAAGGAAGGTCCCTAACAGATTTTTCAAGAAGATCATGACAGTAACAACTCTCCGAGTACTTAACATGTTTCATTAATGCCTTGTTCTAGATTTTAATCTAGATAGATTTTCCCTAGATAGAAACACAGTAATACTTCAGGCTATGCCAACCAATATTACCCCTCCTATTTTTTAACTTATTTGTCTTAAATAAAGCTTGAGAGCAATGAAATTATTTTAGAATCATTTTAATGTGCCATTTTTCAAAATGTAAATTTAAGTTTGATGTATTTTCAGAGCCATAATCAGAGTGGTTTCATTTGAAAATCACTAAGGAGACTGAGAGTTGCAGGTATTTAATTTATCCAAATCACCCTGAGAAGTTCATTGTTGCTGTGACCTAGACTATCTTAGGTGATACAGAATAAGTTAATTTCACTCTACCTCAGAGGATAAGTTCAAAGGAGAGTCCACAGCATAAAAATTCTTAACCCCTGAGGTCACCTGTGCCTGCCTCCTCTCTTTGTTTCAGAGATTCAGGCCTCTCACAGGACAGTGTGTTTCAAGATTATCTTTAGCTGTACTACCATTTGTAACTCAAGCTAAGTTCCTCCCCTGAGATGTTTCTATTAGTTCTTTGTCACGCGTGTCACCTTTTGCTTGGCTATCTCTATTATACCTCCCTCACTTTGTAACCCTATAAAAACATGTAACCAAAGAGTTAAGGGGTCTTTCTGTGAACTCCCCTTCAAGAAAATAAACTTGGAATAAAGCTACAGAAATTCCAACTCTTTCCTCCTTGTCTTCGCTCCTACCGAACTAAAGCCCAGAGACTGCTTGTTGCAAACGGCTTCGGGCCAGAAGTGACCCTACCTCAACCAAACACCGCTATCCTGTGAGGGTGGCTGCCTGGATCGACAGGCCAAGCCAGAGCAAAGCAGCAAGCAGTGCAACAGTTCATCTTCACCTGTTGTGTACTTTTTATTTTATTCTAAACCTACTAGTGAATTCTCAGCAAGCCCTGCTAGGGTTTGGATTCTGCAGTCAACTTGAATCCCTTCAGAGTGGCCGTACCAATGAAAATGGTCAATAGCTATTGCATACAGTAAGAGGATCTAAAACTTGTCTCCAATTCTGTGGATCTATAACTCAGAAAGACCATAACTGAAATCTACAGTCCCAGCAGTAAAAGGCAACTATACCGGTTCTGAATCTAACATGGATTCAGAATTTCATTTTTGCTATTTATGACAATATTTTCTTGTTGAAGTAGGAAAGCATTATTGTACTGAGCAATTCCATGTTGTCTCATTGTAAATATTTCCAATACAGAGTCCATCTGAACTACCATTACTAATCCCCTTCACAACCAGCAGGGAAGTACAGATATTAGTGGGTGATTCAGATAAATGTCTAAAAAAGGTGAACCTCACACTCTGTAATTGCCAGTTTCTTTCCAATGTTTATAAAAGGATCTTAGGGAACTCACTCGGATGTAGACGTCCATATTATGGATGGCTCACTTTAGATGACAGAAGTCACATTTCTTTTCAGAAGAAACCAGTTCTGCTCTTTTCCTTGCCTACTGGAGAGAAGAATAATATGGTTATTTCTCCTTTACATGATAGCATCTGGAGATAACAGAGAAGAACCTTTGGGTTGAGCATGTAGAGAAGATAGAAGAAAAAAACAAAGAGGCAGGAAAATTTAAGTATTCCATGATATGCTGGGGTCCTTTCTTCTGCCTGCCTGACTTTTTGCTGAGCAACATGGAGTCCTGCTGCTCTAGAAAGGAAACAGAGGTGAAACCTGGCCAGAGGATAAAGCCGTGCTGTGTTATAATTGTGCAAACAGAGGTGGTTGAACACATCCAAAAGGGAGTATGACATTTCAGCATTAAATTTTAAATGTAACTTTTGTTTTACAACATATATTGACAATTTAAAAATTTTAATCTTTATTTTCTAGAGCCACAAGTATCAGAACTTTGAGGTTTCACAAAAAATGGATAACCTCTTCAGCTCCACTTGTCGTGTACAAGGTGACTTCATTGTGATTTCAGATATGTCACAGCTGAGGAATAACTTCTTGCTAGTGTAGATGAACATGTGTAGGAAGAGAATGTTGTTGGTGTACTCCTACTGCAAGCAAAACAATTTGAATATATTAGCTTCAGCTGTAGTTGCTTTTTAAATTGCTTTTGTCATCTAGAAGGTCAGTGTAGAAGGAGATTTTACAGAAAAGAGTAAGAAAAGAGGCAATAAAATGATACTGAGAGCAAAGAGGAAGAAGAAATATATCCAGGTGGTTTTGCATTGGAGGTGAAGGATTGTGAACAATTGTAGTGGAGCAAAATAGACAATGAAAGAGATTAGGGAAGATAAGAGAACAGACTCTTAGCTCCAACCACGAAGTGATGGAATGGAAGGACAATTCAGTAAGATGATAAGAATGAAAAGCTGAAACTCTTTAATGCAATACTTTAATGAGATATTGCAATAGATAATGTTGGAGGTCTACAAAGATCAGCTGCCTCCTACCTTCCACTTTTAATACCCAAGTCTAAAATTCAGATCCTCAGGGCAGCTGCACTGTTACCAACCAAACCTGGAAGTGTCTACAGCCTCCAGGTACCTAATCTGAGGTTTTGCTGGGAAAACCCAAGGAGCTATTTGAATATGGATTTGAAGAAGGGCATCCTCAGAACCTCATAAGCCAGAGATTTCTTTGCCTGATCCCCAGAAAACTCACAAAGTGTTTCCTGCAAGTCTCTCTTGATGGTCACAATTTGATAATGATTCTCAGCACATGGTTAAGCCTCAGCTAATGTGACCTTAGAGTGGCTTTAGTTGCTTGTGTTTTTCTTTGTACTAAATACCTGAATGTGAATTGGATCTGGAAAGTGAGTTCTCATTTCACTTTCCCTAATTCACTGACCTAAACTAAACTGTGACCCAAAGAGCCATCTCTTCTCATCTATTTTATCTCCTTTCTCTTCTCTCCTCCATTCAATGAACAACTGACTTTAATTACTTCCCTTTCCAACTGTGTGTGTGTAATAACCATGCTAAGATCCCTGTCAGCCTCGTCCCGAGGGCATCTTATGTGACATGGGAAAGGGAAAGGCAAGTCCTATCAGCAAGGTGCAATTGTGGGAAGGTGGGATGGGTAAGAAGCATCAAAGCTTTGAGGGAACGGAATGCTTTTCCTGAGTAGTTTAATGGAGTACTGAGTAGCCTAACTTGACTGTTTTTGTTTTTAAAGGACTGTGTTTGTTTGGGCAATACATATGTTTGGTCTTCCAAGGACAAGCAGACCATTGGAGATGGTGAACACTCTGTGTGCACACGGCCTTTTCTAATGGACTGTGGCAGAGTGATCTGGCAGTTTTGCCACTTTGAGGGTTCTTTGCTCTCTAGGTCACTGGCACAAAGAGTATTTTTGATGTCAACATAGAACAAAGTTCCCTGTGATCAACTGCCTGTTTACTGCAAACTCACCTATGGCTGAAGCCTGTTTAGAAGTAGAAGAAACTCCAGTACAGCAGGACAGTGAACTCTTTGGAGCAAAAGACTATAACAAGCCTTCTCCCAGGCAGAAACAATGAATTTGTCCACATAAAATTGTCTTTCTGCCAGTCTCCTAGGCACCCTGACTGCTGGATCCACAAATTTCTTAATCATCAGGGAGAACACTATTTAGACTTTGTTTTTATTAAGCAAACAAACACTGTCTTCCCCACAAATATCTGCAAATTTGGCATGCCTTCTCACACAACTCTGCACTGTCAACTAATTCGTGTTTCATTAATGCACACATTGAATATAAAAAAATCAATAAATAAATGACCTGCCTTTTCTCTTAAGAGTGTCTCCTGGTGGTTAAGCTTCCACTGTCGAGGCTTTCACTGCTTGTGTTCTGTTTGAGGAAGCAGCTAAGCAAGTGCAGCTCTTTCAGTGCCTCACAGCAGCACACTTTAGGTAATTTTCACATGATTTTGCTGGCTCTTCTCTTTAATCTCCATAAGCTTTTATAAAACATGTTTTTTTAAGGTGGACATCAAAGATAGATAGGGTACCCTGGCAAAATCCTTTTCATACTCCACTGCTCATGCAATATACATTTTCTTCTCTTTTTTTGCTAATCTGTAAACTTCTCCTTCTTATTATGATACAATTTCAAACTCTTACTGTCAAATGCTGAATTGGATTCTGTTTCCTATAGTTCAGAAATTTTCTTTCTCTTCATTGCAGCAGATGTTTTATCCATAAGAACCAGCCAAAGTATTTATAGCAAATAATTAATTACATTAGTTTCATTCTGTCTCTATTTGTTGCACATTTGTTTACAACTCTGGAACTGTTCGTTGCATATATTATGCATGAATATTTCAATCCATTTGTTGTGCACAGGCTACTTGTGCCAACTGTGTTTCTGGCTGTTCAGTTCTCTTGTTCAATCTACTTGGAATTTTTAAATGCAAAATAGACCTTGTGATGGGATTGCGTAGTGAATCAGACAGACCTTTGCTCTGATCTGCTCTAACCATTCTTTTATTTGTACATATTTATACCCTAGAAAAAGGAAAAAAAATCAGAAGTAACACTTGTGATAGTGGATTGCTCTAAGGAATCTACAATAGTTAAAGAAAAAATGTTGATGCACCCCAAATTTTCAATGTCCGAATGGAACATTTCTTTCTGCTCTCTGCAACAGTTTTTCACTTCAAAGCTTCAGTAAATGAAAATTAACTGATTTTTAAAGAAAATCAATCATTATGGACGTTTTGAAAATTTTTGGTTTTTGTCATGTTTTAGAGCAGGGATAAGCCACACAATGCCAGCTCCAATCCAGAGACATGACTGGTTTTTGGAGTCTTGTTGCTTTGTTTGTACAGCCAAAAACTATTACATGCAGTAGATGAGAAACAACTTCAGTATTAACTTTTATGTGATAATAAACTTGATATCCTATGGACGTAAGAAAATATCTATGAGAACTTTTATGCAAAAAGTGAAAAGTATTAAGATTTAGTAATTTTCAATGTTTTCCTGAAAGTGGAAATAAATAAATTGAATTAATTTTTTTTTTTTAAAGCATTTTCCAGTTTTAATGTCTTTGTTTATATTAGGGAAAATCTTAAGGCCACTGCCAGAGGTATAAACTTTTTTTAATATGTAAAATGCTGCTTTCAAATATCATGATCAACACCTGGGCCTGTCTCCTGCCATCTGGCCTTGGGCAGATCACCTAAGCTGTGTTGCTCACACTCTTTGTGTAGACAGTGGGTTAAAAATTTCTATCTTCTACTATTTTTCTCTTTTGTTATTTTACTCTACTCCCTTCTGTGACAAGGAAAGCTCAGATTTATCTTACCTGTCTTTCAGCAATTCAGGTGTCTGCACTATTTATGTATAGCCAAGGCAGAGAATCACCTCCAGAGGGCAAGTGGCTGACAAATGTCTGAAGCATCCTACATAGTGTCCCATTGTTTATAGGAGAAGCATCAAGTGATTTTGGTCCTAAATTAGGTTTCTCAGGTAAATGTCTAAAGTTAGGTCAGCTGAATCCAGGCTGGACTGTCTTTCATTAATAAACACTACTTATCACAGAGGGTCCTGATACAAGGGCTGCAAGTAAAATATGAATACTGACAAAATAGTAGTAATGCTTTATCCAGCAAATGACAAAGCTGGTGACAAAAGTTCTTAGATGTTTTTCCTTTTTTCAATAGCATCTGAACAAATACAACAGTACAGGTTCCTTTACTATCGAGACCTAATCTTTAAAGTACATCAAACTTACCTAAGTAAAGCCTAAAATGTCAATTTGACTGGCATCAAAGTCAAATAGACTCAGCCAAGAGGTTATTGTCCACTTGTGTTTCTAAAATGCTCTGTTCTTGGAACCGGAAAGGAAAATTATCGGGAAGGCTTCCCCAGGTGACAACAGTTTGTCAACTCTTTCCTGCCTTTTTTAGGACCGTAAATCTTATCTTTTACAAATGAGACTTTCAAAGTTCAAAGAACTGCTCTTCAAAATTCTGTGAAGTCAGGTCACCTTATCAAGCACTCTCCTGTTTGAACCACTCTTACGTGGTTTACTGTAAAGGCTGAACATGCAGGTTCAGAGCACTTGATTTATTTCTGCCTGCCCTGGGCTTGCAGGACTGTACAATAAAAGAGGCTGATGGCAGAGCTCTTTTCCAGCAAATGTACTTTTGAGAGTGTCCCTGTTAGGAAAATATTCTCTTGCAAATATTTACTCCACTTTTGACCAAAAACTGAAAACAAAGGTTCCAACTGTGCAGGCTGAACTGGCCAGAGGACACCCTGAGTTATCAGCATGTGTGTATTTCTAGGAGACAGGACACTGCAATGACTTACCTCTGATTTCTGGCAAAGTGGGCACATTTCTATTCCAAAATTTGGCTTGAAAACTCAGTTTCTCTCTTTGTCTTAAGAAATAGGTGATTTTCCTTTCTGTTTACTTAAGGTCAGGGCAGTTTCTTCTCGCACTATGGAAAACAAGCACATCTCCAGTCTCATCCCAGACTGTCTCCCAGTGGTGGATGACAAACCATGTTGGATCATCAGCTATGGCAGAGAATTCCCCATCCCACAGGCATTTACATGTTTGAGGTTACAAGTCCCACAGCTATATGGGAACATACATAAGAACATAAGAGCACATACATACATAAGAAATCTTAGCATGGCAAAGGATGTTTGAGTTTTTGTTTAAGTTTGGCCCAGTATCAAAGAGTTTAAGAAAATGCAAATTAAGGAAATCCATAACCAAACCTAAGCCCCAGGCTCCTGAAATCTTTGAGCTGAAGTTCTCAATCTTCACATAAGGATTTGGATGCTTCCTATCTAAAATCAAATTGCTTCCATCAAATCCCTTCCATCCCACCTATCTAGACAAGGCCTGCAGAGCAGAAATTCATTCTGTCCTACACAAAATTACTGTCCTGTTTTCCATATACACACCGACTTGCACCTAAATTCTCTGACATAATAGCCAGGTCATTTCCCCTTGCTATTTTCAATGTCTCTGTGTCAATACATGGAGGCAGGGTAGAAGAAAGAAAACAGTGTGACTGAAATGGACTTCCCCTGAGCAGGGTTCAATCTCAACCTTTATCATAAATTGATCTACTGGTCATGACTAAGTATCATTGTCTGGGTCTTGGAGTCCAATATATAGGGAATAACAATAATCTTCTTATCCTTTGTCCAACATTTCTGTTCATGTTTTAAGTTTTGAGGGTTGAAGATTGACTTGGTGAAATGGCATTTGGGTAGGAGAATCCAAAATCTAAATATTTCACTGACAGAAAGATGATCCGTCAGAACTGTTTGGATATTAGCTCAATCCTTCTTAATTATTTTCTTCTGAGGTAATGCAAGAGTAAGAGGATGAAATTTTATGGCATCTGAATAAGGGTCTGCTGTCCTTAAAAAATGATTGCTTTGTTTGCAAATTGACATAATTTCAGTGCCCCTGTTTTTCTCTCAAACTAGATATTGAAATACTGTTTCTGGGTATTAAGAGAATTCTGTTTACTGGAAACCTAAGGTAGTGTTTTCCAGAAAGAAACCACTTTTAAACAAAAATGATATATGAGAAAGAACTTGACCTCTGCACAAATATCCTTGTCTCCATCTAGCTTCGATAAAGCTGGTGGAAAGCTTCTAAGGAGAGCTGAGTTGGACGCTCTTGTGTGTAAACCAAGATATATGGCCTCATAACTTTTTCTCAGCATGTCTTATTTATTCAGTGAATTCCATTGTCTCTTTCCACAGGGACCCTCGCAATCTCCTCTGTCAATAATGCCAGTCATCAAATCCCAATGGCCAAATTGCCACAACCATAATTGTCATCTTCTTTTTGCTTTGCTGTGCTTCCTTACCTGCCAGCATCAATATATTTAAGACATAGCCTATAAAAATAACCAGGTAGCATGCAGAGAATAAGCAAGTACTCCTTCGCCTTCTCTTGTTCTCACTTCTGTTCTCTCTTTTTTATCTGACTTTGCTACATAAAATCCCAGTGATGAATTATAGAATAGTTTGGATTAGAAGGAGCCTTAAAGCATCTCATTCCAAACCCCCAGCCGTGGGCAGGGACAGTTTTCACTAGATCAGGTTGCTCAAAGCCCCATCCAACCCTGGCCTTGAACACTTCCAGAGGTGGGGCATCCACAATTTCTCTGGGGAATCTGTGCCAATGTCTCACAATCCCAATAGTGAAGAATTTCTTCCTAATATCTAACCCTACCCTAAGTGAAAAGCCACTACCTCTTGTTCTATCACTACATGTCCTTCTATAACAAGTCAATCTCCAGATCTCTTGTAAGACCCCTTTAGGTACTCGAAGGCTGCTCTCAGGTGCATTCTCTTCTCCAGGCTGAAAAGCCCCAACACTCTCCATACTCTCCTCTCCATACAGGAGAGGTGCTCCAGCCCTCTGACCATCTTTGTGACCCTCCTCTTGACTTGCTCCAGCAGGTCCAACATCCTTCTTATGCTGGAGGTTCCAGAGATGGATGCAGTACTTCAGGTGAGTTCTCATGAGACCTCTCTCAACCAGCTGGCCACACTTCTTTTGATTCAGCCCAGGATATTGTCAACTTTCTGGGCTGCAAGTGCACATTGCC
Organism: Callaeas wilsoni; assembly: GCA_013398955.1. NCBI lineage: Eukaryota > Metazoa > Chordata > Aves > Passeriformes > Callaeidae > Callaeas > Callaeas wilsoni. The sequence continues at coordinate 6,014 of VWPU01018916.1, read as the reverse complement.
AGATCACCTTGAACTTCTTGTCAACCACCACCACCAATTCCTTCTCCTCAGGGCTGCTCTTGACCCATTGTCCATCCAGCCAGTATTAGAAGTTAGGTGTTATTAGACTGAGGCAGAATCCAGCACAGACTGTCAGTCCTTCAGGCAAGGAATTGCTTTTTTTGGCCAGCATATTTTGAAGGAAGAGTTTAGGATAATGACTATTGATGTTGTTACCACACAGGGGAAGACAAATTGTTATCTGTGTCTTGCAGTTATCTTTTTCCACACTGCAAACAAGAGCAAGGAATGTGTACCTACGTTGTGTGGTACAATAACGGCACAATCAATTACTTGCTCCTTGCGTTGCAAATGATCGGCAATTGTTGCACACCCACTCCTTTGTGTCTGATTGCTTAAATCATTTACTTAATTCATTTAGGCAGAAGAGTCCTTGATGGTTCCAGCTGTCTGGCTTTCTAGGCTAGAGCTGTGGGCAATCAATCAGCTCTACCAGTCCGAAAAGCAGAAATGCATGCATGCAGCCTTCCAACTCTACTTATATGGGTAGTGCAAGCCATTTGCTATAGAACACAATTCCCAACCAGGCCATTCTGATCTCTTTCCAAAACTATACTTCCTTCCAGGGGTCTGAGAGTTGTTTCTCTTATCTGTAATAAGAGCAGAGCGTGTACAGAAACCAACGTGAAATGACTTAAATGTGCCATGGAAAGGTGTGTGCAGCAGCTTAGATGAGGTGGCCATTTATGGGAGCATCCTGGCTTCTAGGGGGAGCCATAGAATATCCTGAGTTGGAAGGCATCCACAAAGATCAAAAAGTTCAACCCATGGTACTGCATAAGGCAATCCTGAGAAGCACATCAAGTGCCTGAGAGCATTGTCCAAATGCTTCTTGAGCTCTGTCAGACTTGGTGCTGTGACCGCTTCCCTGGGGAACCCATTCCAAAGGTTCTTCACCAATCACCCTGTTGGTGAAGAACCTTTTCCTAATATCCAACCTAAACCTCTTCTGACAGAACTTCAGGCCACTTCCTCGAGTCCTCTCACTGATCACCAGGGAGGAGATCAGTTCCTGCCTCTCTGCTTCCCCTTATGAGGAAGATGTGGACTACAATAAAGTCTCCTCTCATTCTCCTCTTAGAGGAGCAAGAGGAGCTAAATTGCATTGGAGTGATCCCTGAAGGGATTTCCATCCCCTGAGTCACATTACCTAGCCAAGTCTGACTGCACCAAGACCTGTGCTTAGAGTGACCTGGGATGAGGTTGAAATTTGCCACTCCTGAATTAAAGAACATGGAAAGTTTTTCTGAGAGCTATGGCGAAACTTTCTGGAGATGTTCAGGAACATCTGGTGCCAAGCTAAAGCACCACTGTTAACAGGTTCTCCATTTCTAAGGCAACTCCAGAGCTCTGTATGAGGATGACCATGAAAGTTCACTTGTGTGCCGGCAATGCAGAGTGGGTCCATGCTGAGGGTCTGCAGTGGGGCTGCAGGGCCCTCTGTGGGGAGAGGCTGGGGATGCCCTAAGCTGGACACAGCTGAGTCCAGCCAGCTCCAACAGCCCCTCCACAGGGCACAGCTGAGCCTGTCAGCCGGGCTGGGAGCACTAGGGGAAAACGTGTTCCTGAAAGGGCCAAAGGTGGCAGTGGGAGAGAGGGAGGAAGGTGAGGAGGGAGCAGCAGCACAGTGACCCTGAGGAGGCCTGGAGGAGGAGGAGGAGGGCAGGAGGGGCTGCAGACTGGAGCAGAGACCCACCCCTATGGCCCAGAGGATATTCCCTGCAGGACCTGAGGCTGTGGAGAGCTTGGCAGGAGCAGTTGTCCCTGAAGGGCTGCAGCCTGGGAAAGGGCCCATGCCAGGGCAAGGAGACCCTTAGCCAAGGTTAATCCACCACAGAAGGAAAGTGGTGGAAGTCTGGAGAGAAGGCTTATACTGAGTACTAATTGTGTCATTATGTCACAATAGGCTTCTGTCAGCTTCAAGGCAGTGTCATAACAGGTCCTGACATTGCTCTTGCTGACAAGGAAACCCTGGTGGAATCTCCTGCGAGTCTTCTTTGCCACAGTCTAGCTGTACATATGACAGGTTAGGGAGTGGGTGCTAAATTTATCCCACCCCATCACGATCACATAACTGAAACGCTTCCTTTAAGCACCTAGACTAACTTGATTTGGGGCTTGGCCATTGCAGCGTACAATAGGAAAAGACAGTTTAAGGAATTTAGGTATCTACAGAGGGCAAGTCATCATAGATGTGAGCTATCTTGCCCTTTGGAAATGCCTGTCTGTCTCCACTGATTATAGAGGACCTACAATCTAAGTAGAGTTGAATCTGGGCTACCTCTTGAAAGCAGGAATGGAAGGCCATTTGGGACATACTTCCAACAAAGGGGACCCTATGTAGATCTCTTTATAGCCTTGACTGATTCATAACCACTTAGCCCCAGCAGATATAGAACTGTACAAAGACTGAAATATCAAGAAAAAAAAAGAATTTTTAAAGTGTCAGCATTTCCACAGAGTTTCTGGCTGACTGACGAGAAGGAGTTCTACAATAGCAACTCTGTATTGCAGACATTCATTGCATGAAACTACAATTTCAGCAAGAGATTTGGCATAACAGCATCACAGCCCTCAGACATTGTGACAAGGTAATACCTCCCACTTTGAAGAGAAAAGCCTCAGATCCTTTGTGATGCTTTTTGGAGATTAATGCTTTGGCATTTCTGTAGCAGTGGGAGACCAATGTCCCATGGCAATGCTTTACTCAATCAGCCCAATCTCCTTAAGTGTGTGTATTTGATAATCTTTTTTGATTGGAGTTGGTTGCTAACAGCCCATGGCTGTGTGGAGAACACCTTACAATTATCCAGCACCTTTCATCTGGAAGCCTTAGGGCTTTGCACATAATATTATATTAATAATTAATTGCGTTAATAGTAATGCCTCTTCCTTTATCAATGTGGGAATTGAGACTCAGAAAGGCTATTGAGTTTTTAACGAAGGATATCTAAAGTTGGGTCCTGTTTAGATGAAGGGAATCAGTGTTGCGGTAATTACTGCATAATTGTGTTGCTGGAGACACCCAGTGAAGACAGACAGCTCTAAGACTAAACAAAGGAGTTGTTTTACTGGACTACGATAACTAATGTCAAAAAACCACAGGTTTCTCCCTACTTTTCCCATCTGAGTATGTGCCTAAATAGTCAGAGGTTGAGATCATTCACATGCTCCAGTAAAGCTGATAAGACACAGCAAATTCCATAGTCATAAACCTAACTTAGGGCTAATCGAGGACTGTATTAAAGTGGCTGCTAATGACAGTAAAGCACCGATTACTGACACACAATTATCCTTGGATCAGTGATGATCCCCTGCAGTGGTGACTTCTGTCTGCCTCCCTGCAAATCTGCTAGGAGTTCCAGCACAGGGACCTGAGGAAGACGGGAATGGTGGACTTTCAGTTTATTGTTCCAAGGATAAAAGCCCTTAGGCACCTGTGAGGAAAGCTTAGCAACAAAGCATTAAGCATGCATCTAAGCACCCTTTGAATAGGCAGTCATGAATGGAAGTGTAATTTGAGGGTGAGGGGGAGAGGGTGAAGTTCCAAGTACAAACCACTGCCAAGGGCATTGCAGAAAAACCGGCAAATAAGCAAGCCAGGCTGGTCTCTTCAGCAGAGCCAAGAGGGTGTTGCTGAGAGAGAAAGTCCTGGTCATATTTCTTGATGTAATAGCACCTAGAGAATGTGAAGTGTTCCTGAAGTGCTATGTATTTATTTTTATTCCTACCCACTCATTATTGTATCTGACACCAGTTCAAACACACATTGTGGCATGTCTTTATGCTGTCTGTCCCTTTAAGAATTTCTCTGTTCATACCCCATAATCTTCCCCTTCCCAAGCAGTCCTGTGGTGTGTGTGGCTAAGCAGCACATGATTGTAATAAGTTAAAGAGAGTAATTAACAGAGACCACATCAGAGCTCTTGCAAAACATACAATGTGTTTATTCAGCATGGTGTCGGCTAATTCCTAATGAAAAGGCACTGCACAGCAGAGTGCAGGACCCTAGTGGTCAGAAATAGTTCCACTTAAATGTTATTTACCTATAAAGAGCTCAGTTCTAATTAGGGGCGTGGGAGCCAGCAAGGGTGAAATCAAATCCTTGTCCCAGCCATATCCTCCATGCTGGTGCCTAAAAAAGTCTTTGAATAGACACACAAATGCTCAGTTGCTTTTGATTTGTATGCTTTTCTGATCCTCTAAACTTTCTGCTTTTGCCTGGGACTGGAAGTAGGACAGAATGAAAGATCATGACAAGATTTGGCTCTGTGGTATTTGTAGAAACCTCATGCACACATACAAAATTATAAATTGCCTGATCTCACAAGATGGTATAGAGCACTGAGAGCTAAACAAACTTGTATTCCTTGTGCTAGGCTGGAGGCGGTAGAAGCCAAAACCTCCTTTGTTTTGCACAATACATTTATGGCAGTTACACGGATGCTGCATCCTGTGGAATCTCACTGTTAAATTTTTTTTTTCAGAAATATTTATTACCCCAGCATCTCAGTAAATGAGAGGAATTTTATTATCCCCTATCAGAAACAGGGAACAGAGATTCATAAAAATGTTAAAGTACTTATGAGATGCAGACAACCTTAAAGGCACCCTGATGGTCTTGAAAATTATGTTTAGCTGGCTAAAGGCTTTGACTCCCAAGAGCAGCGTATTTACGTGGGGACAAGTAAATTGTTACACTGTCTGACTACCCCCTTGCTCCTCTGCTGGACATGCACACTCAGACCACCAAAACAGACAAGTCTGGGGCACACATGCCTGCTCAGGTTAATATGCTTCTGCTCCAGAGACAGACACCCTTCAAGGAAGAACCTGGGCATGGCAGATCTCTCAGGCTATTCTGTAAGAGATGGAGAGCTGGAGGAGGGTCGTGTTCCTACAGGGAATCGAGGTGGAAAGGAACAGGTAAGGATGCCTTCGCCCCAGGACTGGCTTCAGTCAGTTTGGTACTGCCTGCCTGTATCCTGTTGCTGGCTGTACTGAGCCCTCTATTTCTAAGACAGACCTTCAGGGTCTGAGCATGTGATTTCTCTGGTGGATGAGATAATCGAAAGGGATCCCTCCTGTTACTACAGGATTTATCCGTGGAAGTGAATCCTGAGAGTAAGGCAGGCTGATGAGAATTATCTGCCAACTGCTTGTAATCCCCAGGGTGAGAATCCTTGGGCCAGACAAAAGTGGAGGGCTCTTCCAAGCTGTCAGGAAATTTGGCAGGATAATGACAGAAGTAATGAAAAGATGTACCAATTTGTGCTTGCATTTCAGACTTATACCTTTGAGCATGTTCATCAAAAAGTTCATGAACTAGTGTTTGAAGAACACTTTTTTGTCCTGTAATCTGATAATTTCCCTTTTATAAGCTTTTCATTGTGTTTCATTTTTAGTGTTAGACACAGGAATGTATGAAACCTGTCAGTTCTTCTTCCCAGGATGCTGCATGAACTTTCTCTTCAGTTAGTTATGAACCAGGCTGGTTCACCCCCAGGTTTAACTTTGAGTCTGAAGTTTGAACAATCCCAGAATCTCAGCAGAAAGTCGTATGGAAATGAAAGTGTAAACTTTCATGTGTGAGTTAGCCGGTATTTTGTTAATGCAGTGACGTTCATGAGTGTCTGGGAGTCTATGCATGCATGCATTGGTTGTGCCTGTCCCAAACACTCTCTGTGCACTGAGGAGTACTCCCCCCAGTCTCTTATGGGGGAGTCAGTTTAAACTCACTGGGTCAGTTTAAACCCAGCCCAAACTGGCTACATGAGACCTGTCAAGTTGCAAACTGCGATGGGACTGCCTAACCTTGTAGGGATCTGTCTGTTTAATCTGAGAGCTCCCAAACTCCCACTTGGAATCCTTACACGTGCCCAGGAGGGTCTTTCTGAAGAGAGATGAATGACCAGCCCTCATCCAGACCTCTGTGGTTGTAGTGGGTTGACCCT
>VWPU01018915.1:0-52434 GCA_013398955.1 Callaeas wilsoni | reverse complement strand
GGGCTGCGGGCGGCGCGGCCGAGCCGGGGCGGGCCCGGCCCGGGCTATTTATAGCCCGCCGTGTGACCGGGGGCGTCCCAGCTCCAGCTCAGTTTTTCCACTCGCCCCATTAAAACTCTACGTTTTGCCTTTCCTTGGATGGCAGCGGAAGAAACGCGGGATCGCCGGGCTTGACACAAGCCCCATTTCCATGTGCTCTTTCTTCCCCATCCTCCACACCCCGGGTTCTTCGATGCAGGGAATCTTTGGGTATTTCTGCTCCCTGCTTATTTGGCGTAGGGCCAACGCTCTTAATATAGACTGAGGCACGATCGTCTGCAAAAACCATCTCCCTGTGCAGATCTGTTTTCAATATTCTTTCTCAAACAGAAGGCAGTACTGGGAAGCAGCAAGTTCTAACTCACAAATAAGCTTCAGGGACTGGTTTTTGAAGTTTTGGCACGTTCCTAAAAAGAGGCTAGAAGTTTTACTGCAAAACTGTAATGTAATAAAATTTTCTCAAATCTCCTCTCCATTTATAATCACTTATAAATAACAATTACAAATTCAGCAATAGCTAAAATCATATGCTCAAGCAATGCTGGGACACTATGTAAAAACAGGACTGGCCTGGGCGTATGCTGGATGTGTGAACACACAGTTGATACAAAGGAAAGAACACATAAAAAATGGTAGAATGCATACAAGTCGGGACAAATAGAGGCTTGACTTGGAAGGGGGGAGATTTAGGCCCCTTATCTTTTTTGTTTTTAATACTAACATCACTGATACACTTTCTATGAAAATTGCATCAAACCTACATATTATCCAAGTTCTTTTGCCCCCACACTGTTGACTGAAAACTTCTAATTTGCTTTAAGATGTGAATCACAAAACCATAAATATCATGATGCCTAAACCAGTGTAATAATAAATATAGGGTACAGCTAAGTGCATTGGCTCCTAATACAAGTTTCGCAACATTCTGGTCATTCCTGAAAAACAACAAGGTAAGTTATGTTCTAAAAATACTTCAAGCACACATATTTTCTACCAGTACATCATCGGAGTCTGATGTCTTCCTGAAAAAAACCACTCATACCATTTCAATGTAAAGCCACATCATTTCTTCTTGGGAGGAAGAAAACTCACCTCCACTCCGCCTTGTTATGCAGGAATGAGTTACACTGGTCTGGAAGGTTGCTGTCATTTGACATAGATTCCAGGATTGAAATAATCTGCTTGAAAGATGGTCTTTTCTGAAGAAAAAAGAAAACCAAAACAGAGCATTTGCATTCATATAAAACTACTACAACTATCTGCAGGAATTTTTCAACTGAAACCCTACAGTTAACAGGAATTACCACACTTCTTTCTGACCACAGCATCCTACAAGAGGACTGTAAGTCTGTAAATGGTTTCTTTTTGTTCTTCTATTAAAGAAAAGTTTGGGAAGAGTCACACAGGCTACTAGGACTCAAGCCTTAGCTTAGTCTCCCATATCTACTAGTGAAACAGCATTAAACAAAAGAATCATCAATAATCACTTAAGATTCTTAATTTGAAAGAATAACTTTTCTCAAGCTAAGAAGGAAAATGCTTCCAAATAGAGAAGGCTGGCCCATCAGCAACTGGTAATTATACAGATGGCCTTTTACATGTATTAACATAAACTCTTTGGTGTGTGAACAAGCCATTTAGCTGCCTATCAAAAACAGGTTTCTGGCTGCAGTTCCCCTCTTGCAGAGGAGATATTTTCAGAAAAACTCTCAGTTAGCTACTTTAGGAGCAGCCCGGGAGGAAGTGAAGATTGAGGTTAGGGAAGGATGTCTGGCCTGGCAGCTAAGCTCACGTTAGCGGACTCTCTGCTCTTCTGTCCTGGGCTCATTTACTGGACCTTCTGATCCAGGGCCCTCCATCCAACACCCACTGTGCTCATGCAAAGTCAAAAAGACAGGTTAAAACTTTTCTGTTTTTTTTAACTTTTCCCTTAGTCCCAAGGGGAAGCTATGAAGTAGGACAATAACTGAAAACTGAAAAAGCCACAGTTAACTGTGTTTCTTGAAAGAGCGCTGACTCTGTTAGTCTGTTTGACAGACCCCAGACAAGGTTGAGACAAAAGGTTGAAACAAAATGTAGATACATAATAAGGGGATGATGCACATTCTCTCTCTATCGTGCCTTTAATTATACCATTTCTGCTAAAATTACAGATGCCGCAATTAAAACGTGCATTTTAATTTGGGAGCACAAAAACAATTAGGAACAATGCTGAGGTGTCTCTCTCAGGAAGATCCAAGTGATTTCCACATTATAAAAGACAGACAATTTCTTTATTTTAAATGTCAAACAGCATGAAAAAGTGTCAAATGCATAACAAAAAAAGAGACAAGCTCTCTTATACTGTAATGCTGCACTGTTCGGCTGCAACTGGAGGCTTTGTCTGTCATTTTTTGGTCCACCTCCATGATTTCAGGCAATGGGCAGTTCAGTGAGCTACACAGATTTTCTTTGCCACAGACGCTTGCCCCAGCCACCCACGTGCAGTTCGCTCCCCAGCCCAGCATGCAGAGAGAGGCAAACTGGGCACGCGGAGCTTCACGGCAACAGGTACCTGCTAAGCAGCACACTGCTCGCATTGGTGACACAGCCCCGTGCACGGAAACCCAGCAGGGTCACCCTGTCTCTGCGGGGGCTGGGGAGGCAGCCGTCCTCCCCTCTGCATGCACGATGCTGCTGGACCTGCCACAGCTGAGCAGATCCTCTGAGCACGCCCTGGAAGAGCTCGAACCTCCCCGGTCAGGAGTGGGCTGCGCTGGGGGCACTGAGCACAAAATCCATCTGTGGCACCACCACCACCAACTCCGGGGCACAAGAACCTTTGACTGGCCTTCACGTTCTTTTTGTTGCTACAGCTGCATCTCTTGTAACCACACCAGTGGATGTGAACTGTTGAAGGGATTCAAGGGCCTCCCAAATGGTGAGGAAGCTGCCAGACAGGAGACAGTGGCTCCCTGCAATTTACCAGGGTACTGCAACTGCTGTGCATTGTCCAACAGACTGGCAGGTACATAATGTGCCTGTACTAAACAAATTCTACTTTCAGGAAGACACCAAGGGCAAACATTTCCATGCTGCTTTATCTACAGTATTTTATGGATTATTCAGGATAATTTACAAAACACTTCTATGAGTTTTGCTTGCTCCTTTTTTTCTCAGGTGTATATTGGGAAGTATAGGGCAGGGCTGACACTAGGTGAGCACAATCAATTCTACTGTCAGGCTTGCCTGGAGTAACCAGAGTGGAGATAATGACAGAGAACAGGGATTTTACTAAGGGCAGGCAACAGGATCAACCAACTGATTTGGGAGAAGCAGCAACACTCACTTGGTGGGTCCTGCACTACAGGCAAAGGAGCTGCTGAGTTGTGCAACTGGAGCTGGAACAAATGCAGAGTCACACAGTACTGTCCAAGTACTATACATCTCTGGCTGTGCAAATTCCATGAACAGCCAGCAGCTACACTGCCAGCTTTGCAGCTGCCAGATTTACAGGTAACAGCTTTGCATGGAGACAAACCTGACAGGAAGGCACAAGCCTACCCTGTCATGTGGGTTTTGTTGGTTTCTTGCCCCTAAGAAAGGATAATTTCAGATTTAATAAATGCACTCTAAAAGCAGAGTGCTACCTTGGTTAAAACTGGCAAGAAGAAATTTGTGAAACTGGGAGCCTGAGCTGAGAAACTTAAAAAAAAAAAAAAAAAGGGTCTTCTTTTCAGTGGATAACTGCTTAGCACTTTCTAGAAAGCCCTTATAAGGGATTCTTAAAATATCAAGGCATGAGTCGCCTTTGAAAACTGTTTCCCTTTATATCTGTGATGTCTCATACTGAAATCTTTAAAATATATGCCCCTCTAGAAATAATTCTGGCTAATGTTTTCATTGTTTCCTTCCACTCAGTATTTCTTACTGAATAGGTCTGCATAAAACCAGGATATTTAATCCATATGTCGTTCATTTTTTGCTTCTTCTCTGTTCCCAGATTTCTGATTTCCATTAAAATACTCCTTAATTTATAAACATCTTTGATGTGGAGAGAAACTGAAGAAACAGATGAAATGAGAAAGAATTATTCACCCATGTGTCAAAAGCAAGTAACCCCAGTAAACAAAGACATCAGTGATGAGCAACCTTGTTTCTACAATTACCTAATACCCAAGCAAAAGCAACTTGTTTGTTAGAAATTTTAAGATGTGAACTGTTTCAACTAGCAGTTTAAACTGCATAAAGACTACATTCCAAGTATCATGTGGAGCACTACAGATATTTTTCTCCGTGTGTGAAGAAATTCTTAAGAATTCAAAATAACATTAATAACTCTGTCTGTTCCTATGAAGAAATTACGGTGTGAGCAGTGTCTGCCACTCCAGCTGCTCTGCAGCAGCTCTCCAAGTGTATTCCTTAGCCCCATCATAATTGCATATCCCTCATTTCTCAGGGGTAAGCCACTGAAAGTTACCTCATGCTTTCTGTGGGCTAGAAGTATGCACCTTAGCAACTGCTTTTGAGCAGCTGACACACTCAAGCTCACCCCTGCTTGACCTTCAGCAACTTGTTCATGCATCAACAATCTGATTTTCTAAAGCTAATCCTGGCAAAAAGGGAACGTTACACAGAGCAGTATTTCAGAGGAGCGTGCTCCATCTTTTGGCTCATGCAGGCCACACAGTCCTTTATCAAAGCATTTTGAGAGCTGTAAGTAGTGAACCTTCCCCAACACGTGACTGAATAAGTCAGTCACATGCCCAAATTGTGACCATAGATTACTCCATTTCAGTCATGTGAACAAAGTTGTAATTGCCTAACAGAAGAAGAGCTGCATGAAAAAACTAGCAAAGAGCAGACTGTCAGAAAAACCCCGTCTCACATGAGATTCCCACTTTGCATGCATCAGAGACACCTCTGGGAACAACATCCCCAGGAACCAGCCCGCATCCAGATTAATTACTCTGTCAGACAGAACTCAGCCTGATGGTTAAGCATCATTCTTTTACAACATGCAAATCTCTCCCTCTTCTTGAGAAACAGCAACAGTCTTTTGGACACTTATGGATGTGGCTCGAACAAGGCAGAGAGTGAGCTGATCTAGTATGTGCGACAATTACAGAAAAGAATAGTAATTCTTATTCTGAGGCCTTTGGTAGTGATGCTGACACTTGGGAGCAGTTAGTAAAGAAAAGCAGTTGGCACTGAAAGTCCTTATCAGTAATTACTGACCTAGAAATTAAGCAGCCTAGTTGTAGATTCAAAAATCTGAAGCATTTTTCTTCCCTCCCTTCTGTGCGGAGGATACAAGGAGTTATTAAGAGAATGGCAATTATATGTCTGTCCATGTGGAAATGACATGTTGATGCATCTCAGTCTTCCAGATCCATTCTGTAGGTAAGCAACTCCTTGCTTTAAAAAGAGAGACCAAGAATGGATATTTTCTTTCTCATATTATTCTTCTATGGCTACTCTCTGCCTTGACTTGAGAAAAAGAGCACTATTTCCTTTGCTTAACTATTCTTCAATGTCTCAAATATTTTCATAGGCAAAGGAAATAGATGTTAATCCTTGGTAGTAAAGTTAGTATGCCCACAGGCTCTTTTCAGCCAGTTTTATGTACAACAGGACGGTCGCAGAGTCCATTTAAAGAAGGTAACTCTCATAATCTACAAACGCTTTTACTGTCTAAATACTTATTTAATCCCTTCCTTGTAGCAGCAGATTAATAGTGACAATGGTGCAGCTCTTTTAACTTTTTATTCTGTTTTCATGGTTAAACAGCACTGCTATTATCATATTATTACAGTACGATCATTATAAAGTTCACCATTCAAGCCCTAAGGGAACAGATTAGGAAAGGTTTAATGTTAATTTAGAATGTGTTGCTGCTGTTCCTACCCATGTTTTATGGATTAACTTATTCTTTACTTATACTTGTGTTTTCAACACAAGTAGGGCACAGAACTGGACCCTGAAATATGTATTTCATAACGCGATGCTCACATACATCCAAGAGGGAGTAAGTATTAACCTTTGAAAGAAAATATAAAACCCACTTTTTTTCCACTTGCTCCAAAATGGCTATGTTTTTGCCATCTTACCATATTTCCTGTCATTGTCTGTAGTAGTCAGGAAAGTTAGCAGCATAGAAACTCTTGATTAAAAGGGAGAGAGAGATATTTAGGTATAAATATAGAAACCCACTAAAAAAAAAAGACAGTCCTGGGTATCTTTGTGAAGAAATGTGTCAATGGTGTCAGCTCAGACTTGTCCCCCAAAGAAATGCTAATCCACTTTGCAAAACAAGGCTGGGGTGGTGGGGCAGAAATCAAACGCACATTTAATTACCTTTGAATCAGCATCCCAACACTGGTGCATCAGTTCTGCAAAACTTCTGGGACAACTGCTTGGAATGGTTAATCTCTAATGGAAAGAGAATGCACCAGTTACTACAAGTGTTTCCCTTTAAGCTGCTACTAAGCAATTTCCTATAAGACAAAGACACTTCAAAGAATTAAAGCACACCCTCTCTTTTAAACACGATGTAAAAAATGTGGAGATATATTAGAAAGAAAAACCAAAATTACTAACATTAGCAAGAAGTACAAATAATTTTTAATAGACTTATAAGAAAGTAATGCATCAAATGCCCAAATGGAGTTCCTTAAGAAAGCTCAGAGAGAAGATGCAAAACCAAGACAAACAGTGTTTAATACTAAAACATAATCGTTTGTGGAGATTACTGCACAGTATTTTAAGATGCTTGTCAGATAGGCATAATGTACAGCCTGCCTTAATTCCTTTCTCCCACATAAATGATCTTGCTGTATAATACTATAATCACTTTTGACACACAAATAGCTGAAATATAGATTACATTAAGTGAGTTAAAAAGAGTTAAGTGAAGCTCTACATGACACAAGAGACGTTTCATGAGCCTGTGGTCAGGAGGATTAATGAGGACATGCAGATCTCAGAAAGCACTCACAGAGCACAGTGAACTCATAAATATTTCCTAATGACCGAAGACAAAGAGTTGCTGGTTATAGCCAGGACCACTGACTACAGAGAATTAGTTTGAAGCTAGTTTGGTTTCATTTGCTGAGAGTTTTAAATTAGAAGATTTTTACATTAACAGCCTGCCTCCAGACTCGAAAGCCTAAAAGCAAAGCCCTTCTCACATACACATACACAGATACTGAAGCCTCTCCAGTTGACTGCACATATTTCCAACATTACACACTGAAGGAGATCCCTCTGCTCTCACTAAAGCTATTAACTGACTTCAGATGTTTCATATCATATAAATAAATTTTTAAAAGTTAGTGGAAAACCAGTTTCTCAGTGAAAATGAGTCCAAATGTAAGAGGAGTCAAGCTGGAAAAAGGGTTCTTGTCCTCTAAAGAGGTGAGAACCAGGTATTACATTCCTGTTTAGACTAACCTGCCAGGAAGACCCTTTCATCTGCCCTACTACTGCCATTTCAGAAGCAAAGCAGAACAAGTTATGTCACTCTGTACCATTACATTACTGCAGTATGACCTGCAAAGGCTACAAGACACAGCAGCCAAAAGTAAGAGTTAAAAAATTCTGTTCCAAAAGCATTTGAACACTGCAAGAACTGGAAACATGAGATACAGAGGCAGGGCATTGCAGAAATCTGATTATTAATGTCACAACGTGCAAGGGTTTCTGTGGAAGAAATACACAGAAATTTGTACAATGCATAAATAAGCTGTACTGGTGCTTGATCTCTAATTAAGCCATTAGCCTAAAAATACACTGGCTAGTCTTGCTACAGTATTGTCTGTAACCCTCACTGTTCCAGGAGGTGGACAATCAGCTGCAACCACCACTTGTCTCACTTGTGCAGAATGTCACCTATATAATATGTAATATAGAGGTAGCAGGTTCCAAATGTCATATTATAATAAAGAATGTATTTCTCAGTGGCAATTTATTATGAGATCATGTCTAACATAACCTGAACTCTCATGCTTTGCTTTTTCAAAAAAAATGGCTTAAAAAAATCTCTACCAGAATAAAAATAACACTGTGAAATTATGCATAGTGTCAAAAGAGATCCATGCAGAAACACTAGAATCTACTCCATTTGTTGGCCTCAGGCTTTGCAAAGGGGATTTTTCACCTTATGCAATTACGGTTTGGCCTCAATCCCTCACTGATTTTAACAAATGACTTGCAGTCCAAAAAATAGAGGAGTGCTCAACAGTGATCCAATCCTGTTGTGTACTGGAACCATGCAATCTCACTGATATCAACAGACTGAACTGAGAGCAGAACCTGGCCCTTACACTTGTTTTGGAACACAGAAAACTACGAAGAAAAGTAGCACAAGCTGACTTTTACAAGGCTTATGCTGGACATGTTACCCATGTCATGGCCAGAAAAAATAAAAACTATGCAGTGCCCTCTAAGCTCCCTCACAACCCTCTACAGAAAGTGGTAGCAACAGGCTAGTGGTACCTGACAGGCAAAGAGCTGGCTCTGAAAATGCCACCCCTTAGGTTTCTTCAGCCATGAGTAAAATAGTCACGTCCACATTTTGTTCATATTGTATTTTACACAATTCCTTGTTCTGGAAAACTCTAGAGAAATGTGTGTTGTACTCTCTGACATCTTTCAGCATGTGACTACATCTCTTTACAACATTCCCAATGCCACTCTGTACCCTTTACATAAAACAGCATGTGGTAGGCACAAGAACCAAATACTGTTGATGGAAGGCTTTATGGTTCCTCCTTCAAAATGGTAGATGAGGCTTTTCCTAAACTAGAAGAAAGAATGTCTTTGTGCCCCCTGCTCTGATAAATGCAGTAGAAGACCACATTCACAATTTTCACATTGTTAGTGCAGCATTTCCAACTAATTGGTATATCACAGTGTCACCGACTGGAATTAATCCAGTCCTCAAAAAGAAGAAAAAAGAGAGAGAGAAAAAAACACCAACAAAAAACATTAAACTAAGAGGAGGAAACCTAACTCCTCTGTTTAACTCTGAAGCATTTTGAGAAACAGTTTATGTAGAATAATAGAAATCTGTATTGTACAGCCAGTGCCTCACCATTGTAATGTTTCCCAAGCTTCCGCTGTGTCTAGATAGAGGAGGTTTCATCTTTGTGGAGGATTTCCATGCTTGTCTGTGTGTGGTACAGTCACAACTTTAAATGTTTTTTAAATGTAGTTACTGTCTTTGATATCAAGGGACTATGTGTTCAGATATACGCTCACATGTCCAACTAACTGAAAGCCTCAATTTGTGAGAAGAAGAAAAGCGAGGCTGGGGACACTGTACAAACGGTGTTTACACCACTGAAGTGCTTTTGAAATGGAAAGACTCTGCATGAGGAGGCTTGCAGCTATGCCACAGCCTTGCCGATACCAGTGAGGAGCTCATCTTCAATGTAGTGTTGAACGTAGGTGGCAAAACTGTAATTTCTCTCTTTTTTTAAAACTATTTTTTCTTCTTTTATTTTTGAAATTTTCATCTAAGCGGCAGTTTCTTGTACTATAGTGACTCCTGCTGGGAGAGTTAAGTTGAAGTAGCTGAAGGTCTCTTACAGATATATCAACTCCCGGCCAGTAAAAAGATGTCCTAAACGCAGGAGATGGAGTTAAACTGTTCCCCTACCTTGGACGCAATGGCTTCTTTCATCACTAAGAACAAACCCCTAGGTTTTACAATTGAGACTGAGAAACTAGTACAGTACTTGTACAATTTTTGATCTACAGCATCACGACGTGAAGCTGCAACAATTAGATGTAAAGGGTCCATTCATGAGGAATAACATCACTTTGACCCTTTGTGTTAGCTCCTACTGCTAATCTTTCCATACGCGTGAACTTACTTTCAATTTGAAGAAGATGAAAAAGTCTTTTGCAAAACCCCAATACTGTTTTCTGATCTATGTACCTGAATGTAGAAACGTAGTCTTACCTCGTTTTTTTCCACTACAAGCCAAGCTACTTGTAATCCTTCCAAGCCTTTAAAGGGGACCTCCCTTGTTAGCATCTCCCAGAGAACCTGGAAGAGAAAAAAAGAAAAGAATTTTTATTTCTGTACTTTGTATTTTAAATACATTATTAAACCTTGATACAGCACTATTCTGTATCCAATTACCAGGCAACCAGTTTTCATTTGCAGGAACTTGGACTAGTGTTTGTGTGCAAGATCCTCTCACAAAATTAATTTGAATGTTTCTGCTTTTTCCTCTACAGAAAAGCCAAGATGAAAAACCGGGTTGCATTTTTACTGTCTTTGTACACTACAAAGTTCACATTTGGCAACTGGGACTTGGGAAGACAATGAGCTCTTCCTCTCCTTCTCAGCACCAACTAGTCATATCTTTGCTTTGCAGTAATTTTTCATTTAAAAATATTTCTATGTGATTGGAACCAGTGAATATGATCCAAAAGGTATTTTGCTCCTATGATATGCCTATAAAAATATAATTTTGCAATCAAAACAGTAATTGTTTATCTCCAAGTATGTGATCATGTTAAACTAAGCAATATACAGCATATAAAAAATTACTCTGTTCTCCTCGAGTTTTTGTAGACATACTGTCCTTAGATATAGAAGGATCTCCTAATTTAGCATGCTTTTAGCCTTTTGGTAAAACAGTACCCAAGAATCTAAGCTACTCTGTAGAAAAGAGTTTGGCATCATCAAAAAAGCTTCAAGTCAATGAATCCAACTTGTTTTTCTGCCATTGGGACAAGGTACTGGAATTCAACCAAATTAATAGCACTTTGTACCTTTGCTTGTATATGTCCCCTTTTTTTATAAAGCAGAACCTTCATATACACATCTTGTTACAAATATCTACAAACTTTTTCTTCTGCTCATATATCAAGTGTAACAGCAACAACAAAAAATCTTTAATGCAGGATTTGCCAAAATGCATTAAGATCCTTATGCAAGTCTCTATATCCTCACTGTTTGGGTTAGTGCCCAGGTTTATTCTAGCTGCATCGTTTTGAATGGACTGTGGACAGCTATGAAGATAATTAGAAAGCAAATGCAACAATTTTGGCAGATGGAGGTCAAGAAAAAAAAAATGCATTGAAGCAGAGTTGGGCCTTTAATCAAGTGAACAGGGTACTCCAGCAATAGACCTATTTGAATAATTCTGCTTGAGTCAGAGGACTGATTAGTCAAGGTAAGGGTATCTTGGAAAAATAAGAACAGTTTTTCTGAGAATAAGAAATACATGGTGAAAGCTATCACAGGCAAATTCAATTATCCTGTTAGCCTCAGTTCAATCCTTTCAGAAGGAAAAAAAGGCACCTCAGTTGTAACTCAAATTATCACCTCTATGCTGGTAGAGAAGAAAATTTAATTGTGAGAGAAGGAAAAAAATTAGCAGTCCCAGGTACTTCAGGCAAAAAAGTAGTGTATAAAACAGTCAGATTAAAACCAAAGGTCCCTGGACCAAATCAAGCATGCGGTTGAGCAGCCTTGCAGAACAACCTCATCTGTGGGACTGTACCATGAAACTACAGAGGAAAAATCTCCAGTTTGCACATCAGATAGAGCAGTATCTAAATAAAGTAAATAAAGAACATAATGAAATACATGTTAAATGTCGTCAAGAGCCTTGAGCTGGAAAACTATTGCTGTGCTACCTCTCTTTCAGAAGACTGTAAATTGTAAGAGCGGTCTTGTTTCATTCATGCACATGTGCTTGTGCAGAACATTTTGCACCGAATTCCTTTATCATGACACCTTTAGTGTTTATTTCCACTGCTCAAACAGATCACTGCCTCCCTAAACCAACAGTGCTAGCTAAAAACTCTTCCAAGACTGCACATAGTTGAAGAGAAAAACAGCATTCTGACACAATATGAAGGATTTTTCTTAATGCCTTCATTTTACAAATAAATGAAAGAAAAAAATACAAAAGTGGGATATTGGAAATCTTTGTATTTACTTACACAGGTTTAGAAAATATTTTAACAACAATGCAATTTTCATATTCAGGCCAATTGTATAGAGAAAGCCTTTCCTTCCAATGGTGACACGTCTCTATGTTCAGTTTTACGGGAGTTTCAACCCTGTCTCAGGGACTAGCTACCCTGAATCATCAGCTAAGGTGAATGATTGCATCAGCAGTCTTTTAAAAAGCAGCAAATGGGTACCTTCTGCATTCTCATTTGCCTCTTCCTCTCCCCAGGGTGATTCAGCAGCAGACAGGGACCTCAATCTGACTTACCCCAGCCTCTTTATTGTGAGGTACACTCTGTTCATTTTCAGAACTGGCTCCCCAGCTCACTTCATATGGAAATCAATTTATCTTTCCTTTCTGGTGTATAATCTAATTGAGACTGACATGGTTCACTTCCCCTCCCACCTGTGATGGTGAAGATCACCTGCTTTCCCAATCACATCACATCTCTGTGACAATGGACAGCAGGTGCTCACAGAGAAAACAGCCAAGCTAGAAACAATGATGAAAACAAAGCAAGGCCATTTAATGTAGTGGTTTGTAAGCTTGTAAGATGTTGATGCATCTCAGTCTCTGAAGCCTCTGAAGATGTTGGACTCATCTTTGCATATAGAGGAACAGAAAGGAGAGATAAATGTATGAATGTTCACCCTATGTCTCTGAAGCCTCTGAAGATGCTGGACTCATCTTTGCATATAGAGGAACAGAAAGGAGAGATAAATGTATGAATGTTCACCCTATGTCTCTGAAGCCTCTGAAGATGCTGGACTCATCTTTGCATATAGAGGAACAGAAAGGAGAGATAAATGTATGAATGTTCACCCTATACCTGAGAATAAGAAATATGTGGGCTTCAGAAAAATCTCACACACTTCTGTCAGCTCACCTGTGCATTTCAATTCCTATCCTCTCAACTATGTGACAATAACCCAAAGGAAAAATTAAACCCACACCACCTCAACCCCGTCCCCCGTCCCCACACCAGTGCAAAGCCAACAAAGATTCAAAGTGCCATTTGGATAGGGGAACATCTAAGTAAGTAATTTGAGGAAAACATTCTGAACACCTTCACTGAAAAAAAAAAGCTTTGTCTGGTAGGAAACTGTTCACAGACAATGGTCAGGAGCCACAGTTAGCAGAGGTACAGTGTAAGCACTAGCATTGCTCTCACAGAGGTACTGCCCTTAGGCATGAAAATTAGGTCCATCTTCTCTGCATTGATCCAACTGCAGTTAAAGATCGCATCATTCTTTTCAAAAAGAGTAAGGGATAACCCCTGGAGCTGGCCAACATTCCCTCTATAAATAACATATGTTCTCATAACTAAAGCAGTGTTTGAACAGCTGCTACATTTAATGGCAGTCTCTATGCCACCAATAGCCAATTAATGGTTTTACTTTTTATTTATTCTTGTAAGTGATAAAATAATTCAGCTACATTGGATAAGCTTTCTGTGATTAAACACATTTATACTGATACACAAACACACACTGTGCTGCACTACAAACAGTTCTGCCAGGATAACATATTCTGAGCATATGTCTTCATGATTTTGAAACAGCTTTTAGAATGACACTTTCATTCCACATAGACTTTCCTATCTGGCAGAGATAGCAAGGAATGGCAGAGATGGCAAGGAATAATTTTTGAGCAACACACGGTGACATACAAGTCAGTTTCAGGGTTGATCACTTGTAACACTTGGTTTCAGTTGTTTTGAGTACGGACTTGGAAATGAATCAGAAAAGAGAACTACAGCATGGCTGAAGGAAAGTGTAAGATCTCTCTTTGTGTGGTATTAAATCTCCTGGAAAATTTAGCTTTAGCATTTCATGACAGTATTATAAATTATTTACTATGTATCTCAGAGAATACATAGGCCTGTTTAACCATCCATGAAGAGCAGGACAAGCTAATCTAAACCTTAGCTATAAACACGTATACAACTGTTCACAAAAAGGAAAATTCATTTCAGCTGAGAAGCAGCTCAGACCTACGAGGCTGCAGAAAGACTTCAACACTTCATGGAAAAAAGCTCTCGCACAGCTTAAGCAGAATATTTAAAATCACAGATTGGTTTATAGAAAGAAAAGACTGTCAGATAAAAAAATAGAAGAAAGGAAATTAAAGAAGACCATGGGAAAGATGAAAAATATTGCAAACGAAATATCTATTCCTAGCATCTTACTAGTTTACATTTGAAAGGATTCTGTTCTTTGTTAAGAGGACTTTAAATGAAGTAAAGCAGATTTGTCTCTCTAGCACAAAAGCTGCTGGCAAGTGTTATGCTTCAAAAAGGGATTCTTTACATTTTGTTTTTATAGACGATAATAACTTAAAGAGACAAAAATACCCTTTCTCAGATTTCTTGTTTTCAGACCCCTAGCTAATTCTCTGATAGTTATAACACTTATTATAGGGAGATTCCAACTTTCAATGTTATATTCAGGCCGTTTTTTGCTGGTATAACCCCCTTAACATCAGTTATTTCAGAAACAGAGAACGTGGGCCACTGCCATTCTTCATTTCTACCCCTCCATCTCCTCTGAAAATGATGGTGTTCCAAGACTGGAGTTATAAGAAGATTAATTACTCCTAAGTGCTTATGAATTCATAAGCTTCTACCCACAGTAGAACACATTAGTTCAAAAATAATATATTAAAAAATTGTGGGTCATTACTAGACATTTTAAAGTAGCACTACACACCCATAACAATCTTAAAATACTCTGGTAACACTGAATTGTTTTCATAAGGAGGGTAGTTCAGTCCTACCTCCAAAGACAGAACTGTCAAAGGAACCTGACTTTTTGAATGAGGTAAAATAAACTTTGCACAACATACTGTTCCCAAGGCACTATTAATACTTGTAATGATAAGATATTAAACAATTTCTTACCTTCTCCCACTTTGAAAACATTACCTAAAGTCAATTCAAACTGGGATGACTCTGTGAGCAGTTTGGACTATAATATCATGTTTGGAATTTTTCCTCTAGCATTGTTGTTCTGTTTTGAAACTGGAATGTTTTCCTTCAGTGGATAATATGTGGTTGCTTCCAGTAACAGTTTACATTAACATTTACATTTGTTAGCTTATGTTCTCTTACTCTTTGTGACCTAGTTCAGTTAAGCAAGCAAGGATTTTGAATCTGACAACATAGGCTCCTTGCAAACTTTCAAACTTTCACTGTTAAGTGATGTCACACCATGTCTCAAAATTTTTTCTCACTATAAATAACTGTTTGGCAAAAAGTTTAAGTCACCCTCCACTGAGACATCAGCTCAGCTATGTATAACCATAGGTGCCAGCTTAAAACCACAGTGCCTCCCTCACATCTATCTCCCCACATTCCTCAATGAGACAGTACTTGACAGGTAGTGAAGAATTTCTCATTCTGCCACCCACTGTTGAGTCCAAATGGAAAAATGGTTGCTACACCAATATGCATGGAAACTACAGCCCCACTTCCTTTTCTTTCCCCCCAAGTACACTTTGCTGTCCTCTGCCAGAGAAAGGCTATGGGGTTAGGCACACAACTGATGTGGCCAGTAGGGCTATTTCTAGCCTACTTTGTATTGCAAAGCAAAACTAAACTAAACTGTGGACAGAGTAAAGTAATTCACATTACTGAATCTGAAAACCTGACATTCTTATGAACTATAACTGGTTCCTCATCCTTTGGCAAAGCAGTACTGCGCTTCTGTATTTTCAGATGGGGTCTATGATAGCAGTGTCTTTTAAATAATTGAGCACAGGGCAGTTGCTTTTTAATAAAAATCAGTGACACTCTATTTTGAGGAAAGTGGAATGCTAATGATTTCATCCTGTTACACATCTATTACAAGACAACTTTTTTCTCCTTGTTTCCAGAAAAAAACCCCACAAACAGAGCTTCAAGATGCAGGTTGTTCAGTAGCTCCTGAAAGCCTTTGGACATAAGCTGAATACTTGTGGCAAAGCATGCACTTCCTACACTGGCATGCTGCTAATCTAATCAGATGTTACTAAACATGCAAGATACTATGTTCTTCCTATCGCTTTCAAGTACAGAATTATAAATTATGGGGTCAGGCTTAAAAGGAAGCGTGGGGGTTTTTGTTGTTTTTATTTAGAATTGTTCTTGCACCACGCAAATTCTGTCACACTGAAGAACTGCCACAATGCATAGTGAGATGAGGCACTCACCACTCCGTACGAGTATGTGTCACATGTTTCAGACACTGGAAGGCTTTGAATAACTTCTGGGGCCATCCATGGGAAAGTGCCCACTAATGACATGTGTGTCGTATGGGAGTGGAATCTTGAGGCACCAAAATCACAGATCTGGCAAAAATAAATAAAATATTAAACTGGTATTAAGAGTATCAACCTCATTTATCACACATGGAAACATCCAGTCAAGCAGCAGCATCTCTACAAATAATTAAAGTGTTCATACCTTTAACACACCATCAGCAGCTATAACAACTGAAAATGAAAAAACAAAAGGTTACAGGAATGCTAAATGCAAGCCCAATACATTTTTACAGCAAAATACTTCATTTTTCAATAAGACAAATGACTCTAAGGTGAGCCAGCACCTGAATGTGCACACCTGTCCTGGCTTCTTTGAGAAGCTGACAGAACACCTGCTGAATACCTGCAAGCCTCTGAAGAAATGCAAAACCTTTCAGGCCTTACTGAGTTAAAAGACAGCAACACAGATGAACTTCATTCTCCCCAGTATAGTTAGGTTTAACTAGAAGCTCTCTGGAAGAGTCATTAACAAAAGGAGAAAGCCTTCAACCAAGGTGAGACCTACGTGTTTCTTGACTATTATCTCCCTGTGCGCATTATTAAAATCTGTGCCCCTCCTGTCCCACCACTAGTAGAAGAAGTTTCATCTAAAAGGCAATGTTCAGCAAATTTCAGAAATGACTGTCAACTGCTAAGGACAGACTCCACACTGAATGTGTATTACTCAAAAGCCTGAGTATCTGTCAAACCTTAAAAAAAGGCCCCAGTAAAGACAAGATTTTCTGATAAGAAATAATAGGCCTTATCCAGTCTACTGTGTCTGGTGTCTGCCAGCCTTTCCTGGTACTCAACCTTTCCAAATAGACAAAAGAAGTGAGGAGTGCCCAGGCAGTGTCTGAAGGCTGATGAGATGGCCAATCATGGCCAGCAAGACACAAGTTGAAAGAGCCCTCCACAGATGATGCCAGGTCTGTAATGAACTTCAGACAGGCTCAGGATGGAGAGGAGGGAACAGGCTTTTCTGTGCCTCAGTAAATGCAGCTTTGATGACAACCAAGGCATTAGTTAGTTCTGCTTGTTCACAAAGCTCAGGCACAGATCTAAATGCCACATTAACAGGTAACAGTAAATGCAGAGCATTTCAGTGTTTTGCTACTTTACCATTCCTGGACTTCAGGTCCCTGTGGATAACTTTGACTGGAGCTTCCATGTGTAAATAGTGCATTCCTACACAAAACAAAGGAACAGTGTAGTTAGACAGGCTGAGCAGGGCCATCATGTATCTGCAGTCATGTTTCCTGGTTCCCACTAGTTGTACTCATTATGAGTTGCCATACCTGTATGCCATATTGATGTGCTGAAGGAGAAGCAAAGCTTCCCATATCTATTTTGAGTAAAAAGCAGTAAGCAAAGCTCACGTATCTCTCAGAGCATCTGTATGGATATGCTAATGGTTTTTAACATCATATGTAGTTATTTTCTCCAACTGTATCGTTAAGGAGGTATCTACACAATTAAGCCAGATATGAATTTATTTTTCATTAGTTTACACTAATTCTTTTGTGGTCAGTTACAGAGAACACAAAGGATGGAACAGCTTATTCTACATTATTACATGAAGAATTTCAGTATCTTTGCTGAGAATAAGCCCTTAGCTTCCTTAAATGCCCCAAATCAAATGAAATGTAAAGGCAATTATGCACTTTACCTCATAATTACTCTACATCAGCAAAATTATCCTCTTGGGACTTACGGGCACACCAGAACTGGTTCATAGAAGCCATTTTCACTCCAGAATATATTGGATTCATAATAAACAAGGAACATATTAAAAAGAATAGTGGATGGGGTTTGCTTTTTTTATTTATATATTCGGTTGGTTTTGTTACCATTTGAATAAGGAAGACTAGGAAGGCTTTCCTGACTATCTAGGGAAAGCATCTCCAGCTGTACATTTACTGGCTGTGTAGGGTAGTATACACCACTCTTCTTGCTTACCTTTAGCTATGTCAGTGGCCCAGGTCATGATATGATCCATATCCATCTCTTCACTTTTGTTACTATTAATGTAATCAAACAGTGAGCCAGCAGAAGCATACTCTGTTAAAAAACAGCAACAAACAAGACATTTTAAAACACTGCACCTAACTTGAAAGACGTAATAGAAACTCTGCCAGTTCCAGAAAGCAACCTCTGGCTTAATGACAAAGAATTTGGGTTCAACAGCCTAATATTATTACCAGGAGAGCTTATCTGATTATCCCAATGCAGACATAACCTACTACTAAAAAAAATGAAAAAACAAAGAAGTGTAATCATATAGAAAAACAGGCATTAAAATGAAACGGCATTAGAAAGGTCCAGCATCAAGAATGATCAGGCAAAGCAGTTCAAATTCCAGAGTAAAAGGTTCTGGATACTCCTTATTCAGGACAAGCAGACGTTTTTCTTAATTTCCCTTAACTATACCTACAGAATCCCACAGCAGGATTCTGTGGGTACAAACAAGGGCATTTGGGGCCCACTGGTGTTTGGAAGTGTGGCAGATGGAATCCAGTCTGACCATCAGAGCTGTGGGGCTTAAAGCAGGAATAACAAGCTAGTTAGCCCTACACACATTTAGGTGTGAAACTGGACACAACTCAAATCTCCGCAGTACCACTTTCATATAACTTAAAATTCTTACTTTTTTAAACAGTGAATTTGCCACTCTTGATCAGAAGAACAGTTAACAGATGAGTTTGGTGGTATCAGATCCATCTTATTTTTTCCAAAATCAGAGGATACTCCCCACTGGTAAGCAGTACTATGTATAAATGATGCCCCATAACAAAATACAATTTTAATTTTTTTTTTTTGAAAGTAAAGCCACATGCTAAATATATAATGTTCTGTTACAAAGAAAGGGTTTGGAAGTCAAAAGTTTCCTATTTCCCATGGAGAAATAGAACAGCAGATCAAATAATCTGTTCATGAAAAAATGGAAGGATGAAACTAGAAGTCTAACCCTGGGATAAGCAGGACAGATTTCCTTGTGTTGCAGGTCATGTACAGCAGTTTAAAGGCTGTAGCTCTCCTGCTCAGTATTTATTAAATAAGTTTTATGCTTATTTAGAATTCATGCACGTTTCACCAAAAACACAACAGGAGGTTCATAAGATGAAGCAGCTGATACATTTTCTTTTATCTGTTTGCAATGACAAGGCAGGCAGATGCCACCCAGTGCAGCCCAAGTAGCACAAAGACCAGGGGGATACAAGGAGCAACTTAAGCCTTTTGTCCCTCTCTCCCAAGGCTATTCAGCCTGCTTCTCAGGCAGAATTTAGAACCTATCTAGAAGACTCTCAAAATCTTCACATCATTTCAAAGCAACCACAAAATCATTGCCTTTAAGAGTACATCAAATGTGTCTGAATTTTGTTAAAAATAATATTAATCGATGATTGATACATGATAGGGTAAATGCATACAAAAATTTCCGTTGTTCCTCACCAACGAAATCAAAAACACTGGGAGATCGCTGCATGGGGAAGGAAACTGAGACCAAACTGAATCTGCAGCCTAGAACATGGCAGGCCAGATGGGAGGACTCCAGTGCTAAATGAAAGAGGGAGAAAATAGCAAGTCCTTTGAAAGTAAACACTCAAGTGGCAAGTTAGCTTTGGATCACTGCTGCACAACCTCCTACTGAAAGGACAGACGTGTTGCTTCTGATGACACCAAGAGAGGAGTAAGCTGCTGACCTGCACATTTCCACAATTAAAACAGAAGCTTTTTTTACCCATGATGTCATCATCTGTCTTATAAATGGATTCTTCAGGAATAAGTTGGCTGCATGCTTTGCATGCCTTTACAATGCATAATTTGATCCACCAGGGTCAGGGACAACTCAGCTCCTCCAGCCTTTTGCCACTTTGTGTGAACAGAGGCAAGTAAGCTTCAATCAACAAAGCTCCACTGTTAGTATTTCTTCTATATACTTACTGTGCCACAGATATTTACTAGGAGCTTGTGGATTTGGAAATCATGTTGCAAGGACAATGTTTTGTCAATAATGCAAAACAAATATTTGCTTTAGAAAGAAAAGCTCTGACCGCCTTACTGGACCCACGCTGCAATGGGCTGTGGCATACGAATGGCTCTGTGCATCGGGGGCACAAGCTCTGAGAACCTTTTGGGATGAGGCAGCCGTGGCCAAAAGCCGTATCTGAAAGCTACACATTGAGACTGCTGCTGACAGAGACAGCCAGCAACATCTAGAATGATGTGATCCATGTCACGTGATCCAGCTCACTGGGCTGCAGGATGAGCTGGAACACTGACATACATCCCAGCAGGAAGACATTTTTTCTAACTGCAGCTGTAGCCCTTCTCAGAGAACTCTTTAACAATCCCACGTAAGACATTACATGCAGCTAATGCTTAGTACATGCCAATACTTGGCTGCATGCTCTCATGTCCATCACTCTGAAGAAACATTAGTTTCTCAAGATTTCTTCTTGTTTGGGATTTTCTCCTCAAAAAACGAATTCTGACTAAACACAGGATTGTCTGCAACACTGAAGGCCATCCAGAAGATTGCAAAGTGAAAATCCCTCTAAAAGACATTTCAAGCGTAATTAACATTTCTTTTATCAGTAGCCATTCCCTCATTTGAAAATGGTGGGAGGAAATGGAGCCTTGCTTCCATTCCAACCCACAGGACTCCAGTCTCCTTAGAAGTTGCACGGAGAATCAACACAGTTTGCTAAGAAATCCCCAAATCTCTTTCTTCTTTAGCCAGGTGTGATCAGAGTTCCCTGTGGAACAAAGCTGTTGAACTACACACCATATTCTCTTTCTCACAGGCAGTTAAAGAGTCCCCATTCTCAACAGCACAGTAAATTACTTTAGTTGCTGTCTGTCCCATGACTGGTAAGCAGGTCATATGTCCTCCAAACACTGACCTTTTGTGAGATTGAGCTGAGGACTTCTGATCCAGACATCATCCCAGGCCACTGATTACACCTCTCCTTTGCTACCCTGCTTGCTGGTTTACACTTACATTAAAAAGGATAGTAAAACTACATTACCTGATTTATTAGCTTTCTATTAATTTTATTGCTTCCAGAAGGAATTCGAGTTCCTGTCTATGTGCCATCATCAGTGCATTTCTGAGTGGTGTAGACTGTGGTCACCCCATGCACCTCT
Source organism: Callaeas wilsoni (assembly GCA_013398955.1). Lineage (NCBI taxonomy): Eukaryota > Metazoa > Chordata > Aves > Passeriformes > Callaeidae > Callaeas > Callaeas wilsoni. The sequence goes on along the minus strand of VWPU01018915.1, from coordinate 31,009 downwards.
GGAATGCTGGCTGCCACACCATGACCTCCAGTCAGCTGCTACTCCTGTAGTAAGCAAAGCTCCCCACGCCCTGAAATGTGCTGTCTTTCGGATGCCCTCTCACCAGATGACACTGTCATCTGCTGTGATAACCAGAACTCTAAGAGGCAGGTAGATATAACTGGATTTTCACAAGTTCTGACTACCATCTAAGAACGAATAAAAACCTGACTGGCAGTGACTCGAATTGGTATTAGATTGTGCCACATGCAAAAGACTGCTCTTCACACTGAACTTTGAAAGGTTACAGACATGCCAAAACATGCCTCCTAATCCACGCTTTCATGGGTTTTATCTATCCAAACATTTGTTCCAGCAGATGGGAAATTTCTTTGCTTTAGGTTTACTTTCTACTCCTATCTTATGGAGTTTGTCCCATACAGGAAAGGGAGAAAATTCTGTATCTGGACCATCTTCCAGGATAAGGGCAGGAAGCTTAAAGCAGTGATAGAAAAAAAGAAAACACACCACCAAAAACCCCCAACAATACCACAAAAAACAACTTCAGCATAATTCTAGGAATGTCAAAACAAATGAAACCTTGTTTCCAGTTAATAAAGGGAGTAGTCTTACAATGTCTTATAAACCCTTGACTTTATTTCAAGCTCTTCCCATTGTGAACCTCACAATGCAAATTCACCTATTTTCAGTGCAGGCAGAACTCATGGGGTGGCTCTGCTCTGAGCAGACACCCAGCCTACCCTCTTCACAGAGCCAGCCAGAACTTCGTATCATGAAAACCTCTACTTTTGTGACGCGCCAAGTAAAATGGAAAAGCAATTCTCGGAACAGGGTAGGAGAACACAGTGAAAGGTCCTGTTTAAAGGAGTCCTGCATTTGTGCATGAAGAGCACCCTAGGCCTCACCTGCCTCCGTGCTGCCTCCAGCTATCCTCCCAGCCATGCTCCCAGCCTGTTCCCACCTCCAGCACTACCACTTCCATTAAGGCAGGTAGTGCCAAGCACTCTCAACATTTAAAGAAGACCAGAACAATTAGCAAAACACTGTAATTGGGTAACACTAAAGATAACCTTTTAACACTGTAGCTTGACAGAATCAAGAAAAAGGTCAGACAAAAATCCTTACCTGTAACTATGCCATAATTTGGAGGTTCAATGACAGCTCCATAGAACTGAATGATGTTTTTGTGACTGAGCACACTGAGTATTTCTGCCTGTTGAAAACAAACAAATAAACAAACAAGTTAGACAATTCAGAATGGGTCATTTACTATGATAGCTTATTTTCTACTCTGGTGGGTATACGCACATATACAGTACAAAAAAAACCAAACATATGTATATATAAGCACACACATCTCTAGGAAAGACTGTTCACAAATGCTTGGCATTTGAAAACCTAGTGAGAAAGTTCGGCAGATGAATGCTTTGTATGTTTAGGGGGGTGGGAAAAATAAATTTCAGACTATTTTTTCATGGCCAAGGCACTGATGTAGGAAGTTAAGTCTTTGGAAAAACTGAAGATCTTGGAAAACTTTATTCCAAGAAAGATCTGGGACTTTTGGCAGAGCAGCAGCAGTCCTATCCAGAATTTGTGTTTATGCACAAAGTACCATGGGTTCAGCGAGTCCAGCGCTCCAGGCTGTTCCAGCATACCATGCACACACAGCTCCATCCAATGTTTACTGGAAATGTGGAATTTCCAGGCATGCGCCGTGGAGTCTGTTTAAATACACAGAGCAAGCATGCTTGAGATTGCCAAATACCCAGCAGTGCAGTTGAAACTGCTCCTCAAAGCAGACTACAAATGTTTGGCAGTTCTGGATAAATATACAAAACCTTCAAATTCCACTTGAACAATGCTGCTGGGTTTGAGCAAGAGACTGCAAGACAATGAGACTGTATCCACAGAAATTAAGACATATACACCCTGTAGTTTTTGAGAAAAAAGGTCAGGTATCTCCTGGAAGGTGTCCCAACAGTTTCACCTCTGTAGTGTATTAAAACAAATACTCAACAGATTTTAGACACGTTTTTACACAAATAGACATATTATGCAAACACAGATATGTACTATTTTATATTTTTCTCGATGGTAATGCTTTATTTTAAGACTTTGAAATTACGTTAACTCTATACCAGGCAAGAGCATCTAACAAAAACAAGATCACAATTAACTCCTCAGAACTTATCAAAAGGGATCCCTTCACAGATCCATTGAGTTGCAGTGGGAGCGTTGCTGTTTACCCACAGATGAGTTTTCACACATATTCTTAGATAACTGCCAATTAAATTATTTTGTGGACTTGTAGGTGAGTCAGTCTGTAGTATGATTTGCTGAAAACAGCATACATTTTAAAAGTTAATTTTCTGGTATTGTGAAAAAAGATTACTCACTTGACGGTAATATTGTTTTTCTTGCTGAGCAGGCTAAGCAGCATGAAGAGTTACTGTAACCCAAGTTAAGTTCAAAGCCATAGTTAAAATTTAATTGAATATGTGTGAATGTCTGTGCATTAGCTAAAGATAAAGGTCTTAATTCAAAACTGTGTTGAAGTTACTCAAAAAAGTCTTTAAGCAACAACAACAGCAAAAAATTGAGTCATCTTAATGCCTTTATCTGTAATCATGCAATTAAGCACATGTATCATGGTACCACCTACAAAACATAGGCCAAACAAATACTGGTTTGCTACAGCTCTACATTTATTAGAATAGCAGTAGCTGATGTACCATAGGTTTCTGCATGAAAACTGCTATAGCCTTCCTATTTTCAGTGAATCTACAAGGCCACAAAATAATTTAATTGGCAGCTATCTAAGCAAATGTGGGAAGATTCACCTGCAGGTAAAGAGCAACACTCCTAGAGCCAGTCAAGGGATCTGCCAGCAGAAGGAGCTCTGCCCTACAACTGCCGCCCCACCAGCCTCCCAAGACAAGGGACTCTCGCAGCAGCAGAAGCATGAGTTGTACCTCCAACCTCCTTCCCTAGCCTGGAGGATGCAGGTGACTGCTGAGTCATTCAAACCCCCTTCTCAGAAACTTTTGTATTATGTTTGTATATTCCTTAGGAAATATTCAACTGAGCAATGTTCTCTAATTCCTACCAGCATTACTGCCAGATTACCAGGAGACCTCACTCTCCTTGACTGCCTATCTGAATATTCTGATATGAGACAAGAATAACACACACAGTTAGAAAAACTATCTTAACCAGCTTTTCATGAACACCTTGCTCAGAGGAATGGAATAAAACCATCTTCTTGTAAAGTACTTAAAACACACCTTGTCTTCAAAGCACTGAGCATGCCATCTGCTGTGGTGTTTACAACTCAAGTACTTCAACAGGTCATTAGAATTAAATTGATGGGTCTCATATTTAATCTTCTATTAGCATAATATATTTAGGTCCTGGCTATAAAAGTAGTACTAGATGAATCTTTATGGAGAATGATTAAAACTGCCCCATGATTAACAAATCCAAGGTCCACCCCTCCCTATCCTGCCACAACCATGTGCAGAAGCCAGTGACTGTTCTCCATCGCACACAAAATGCTGCTGGATGCAGTGAAAGCCCATCAGAGCCAGTGGACAACAGGAGGGGCTGCACTGCAGCGACACCAGCAGCAAACCACAGACTGACCGATCCCCACGACAAGGACTGCAATCCAAATATGAGCATCAGGCCAAGAAGACGAGTACTTCACTGCCACAGGCACACTGACACACAGTGCTTTTATCATTTGGAAATGCAAAAAAAAATTTATCTTATTCACATTATATACACTGAGATCACATTACAGAAGTATGAAAAAATGCTGTGTCGACCATGGCTGATACCGTCACCTTCACATTGATGTTCATACTCTAATTTGGGATTTAACAGGAAGCAAGCTTCCATCTAAGAAATCCAGAGAAGCACCTTCTAATTGTCCACAGATATGACAATGAACAACTGTGGGGTAAAAAATTTGCCAACTCTTCCTAAGGACCATTATATCGCAAAGAAATCCTCTCTAAACACTTTTAATCACTCTGCTGTTGTTAGCACTAGTGATTCTAGACTATTCCTTTCATGTTTTGTTCTTTTCTGTTTCTGTAGATCAGCTGTGAACTCTATTAGCCAATTTAAAGACACGTATTCCTTACAGTGAGAACCAGATGCAAGCCAGTCCATATCTTTGAAGCTTTTGTACTATCTTTGACAAGAAGGTGCCGTATTTCAATGGAAATTACTTTCATATAGCAAATTACAAAGTGGTGGTTAAAGACTGATATTTCAAAGGTCTCTTAGAGACTAACAAGAATATTTAGAATCACCTTTAAGCATCAAAACTGTACTTTAATCCAAAATGCCTAAATGCTTGGAAGAAAATCCTGTCATGCACCTGTCTGTCTAAAGGCTGTTGAAGAAGTCAGCCCTTGCTGGCTTGAGCATGACACTTTGCCTCAGTAAAGCTGTTATCTATCTTATGCAAGCTAAATGAGCACCAATTTACTTCCTAAATGGTGATGACAAGTAACAAGTATTCAACTACTTCATTACATTAGTTTTTTGTGTGAAAGACAGAATTTTATTTTTTATTAAAGGTTGGATTTAAGCAGAACTAGTGGAGTTCAGCTGAAGGAAAGACATCCAAACACATAAATACAAACTCCCTGGACATAACAGAGACACAGACACACAAGGTAACTGCAATAGAGTTGAATATTATGCTTAGTGCCATGATAAGCTTAGTAACAGCCTGTTACTGACCATCAAACTATGCTAAAACTGTTCATACTGCAGTTACAGGTGAAATTTTGTCCATCTCTTGAGTCCTGCTGAAGGGATTACACACTGCACACCATTTCTTGAAGGCAAAGGGATTCAGATTTCTAAACAAACCTAATCCACTGCTTACAGAATTTAAATATCACAAAATCCAAGGTCAGAACAAATTACATTGAAGACTTTTAAATTTAATTCTCACTTACTGGCTTACTGTAAATCAAACTCAATTCATAAAACAATTACAGTATGAGAGTTTGCAATTCATGTAATCCCTAAGCGTACAAACAGTGTAATTGTGTCCTGTGAACCATGGTATGGATCACAGTGCTTAACAGGTAATTTGGTTTTATGCCTGTTTAATCTCTACTTATTGATATATGTGAAAACGACAGTTACATCATCTAAGACTGACATCACCCTAGAGCTGCTTGCAGACCCACTAGTACTGCTCTTAACCTTGTAGTACAAACAACATGCACGAATAACCATATCTTCAGGTGTTTCAGCAGCTAAAAACAAGGTACTCCCCCAGGTCTTTTCTGTGTTCAGCAATTGCTGGACAGAAATCACAAACACAAATTCTAAGCACAGTGAGCAGCAGATGAGGGGACAAAGCAAGCTGGCTGGACAGCGTGGTCTCGTTATGAGCAAGCACAAGCCTCGGCTCACCAGGGTGACCCAAGCCCTCACTTGCTTTTGCTCTGCCATGTACCAGTGCAGCAAAAGCAGCGAGTGCAGCTCAGCTCTGATGAAGTCTTCAAGGTCGGTGCTGACTGCAGATGTGGGCAATGGGCACCTGATGCTGAGCTGGCATTCCTTGGGAATCAGACAAGGCCGTATCGTCAGATCTTTAATTGCAGCCGCAAAGACAGTAAGGATATGGATGGAGGCACTTTGCATACAGCTGTGTGGTTGCTTGCCAGCTACTCATAGCAGCTGCAGCTGCTCTTGTTAGAGCTCCCTATCCCAAGGCAGTTAAAGTTAGCAAAGACCAAAAGACTCAGCATATTTTAGTTGCTCTGGTTCTCCTTGGAAGTATATTAGAAATTTGTTACGCTCACACTTGTAGTCAAGAGAAGTGATCAAGGGTTTGGGCAGTCTGTTCCAGCAGCACAGCTGGAATGGTAAAAGAACATCTGTTCACAGAGTTTTTCAGTATCAAAAGACTTTTTTTGCATGGGTCCAGACAAACTGAGCCCAAAGCAACTCGACCACCACTTCATCCAGGTGCCTTTGGAACAGCTGACTGGAAAAACCAAAGTATCTTTCCTGGTCTGAGCACACTGGTCGAGGATTAACACAGGAAATAGCTGCAGCCCCTTGTGAGACCATTGGGTCAGCCAGCAGCCAACCAATTCTCCTGTCGGTAAATCAGTTAACTGCACAGCAAGTGGCACCTTCACTCCATGCAAAATTACAGAGTTACACATGGTTAGCTTCTTAATCTGATTAACACAACTTCCTTAACTGCCTTATAATATTTATTATTACATTGTGCAAAAGTTAGGCTATTTCATTTTCCAAAGAACTGTTTGCCATGTTTATTAAGGAGATATTTAGACACCCTTAAGGCAGCTCTGTAAAGATAATTTTTTCCTAAGTCTTGTAGCATTTTAAAGGCTTTGACCTTTGTCATGTTCTTGGGAGAGTTGCAACTTAGCTACTCTCAGGGGGTTTTACAGTCTAATAAAAGGGCAGTTGGAAGAGGCCAGCTGATGTTTTAGTAAAATCATTCTATTAGTGACAACCACATACAAAAAAGATACAGAATGCCAACACATATAAATCCCACACCTTTATTTCTAGACTCCTGCTCAGAAATATATCCAGTCTATGTCCATTTCCAGTGTCTTGTGAATCCTTTCCTGTGAATTTACTGATGTCTAATAAGAGATGACACCTCTTATAATACCAGTTTCTCTAGGTGAACAAGCCCAAAACATCATTTTACAGATGAAATACTAAGATATTCAGCATCTGTCATTGCTAACAAATTATCTTCTCAATATGCAATAAAGGGATACTTAGAGAATTTCAGAAACATAAAACTGTTACCAAGAATTATATAGCAGGGATGTTAAGTAATTATTATAGTTTTGAATACTGAAAAAAAAATTAAGCAGATAAAAAATAAAAATTTAGGACTTTGCCTACTGATTTGTCTGTTCCCATAAAGTTTTCTAAGGAAAAAAAATACAAACAAGAATTTTGTGCTTTGAGGGCCCCAAATAACAAGCAAAGGATACTGCTCCTCCAGTTCAAAGAATTTTTGTTAAACCTATTAAACTATCTTTAATACTAACAATGCAAGAGGAAAATCACACGAACATGGCAAAGCCAAAGAATTCTCAGTGAGATTTCTTACCTGCAAATAAGCAGTTACCAAGTGCTTCAATGGGCACACTCGCAGCATAAATGTGTTACCGCCTCTTCCCATAGGCAATCATAGTTTTAAAACTATGAGTGCATGACACTTAAAGCTGTGTGAGCTTGGGCTTCTTTTTTAGTATTCATTTAGATGATAACTTACCAAAAAAAAAAAGCTGGTTTTTACAGGCCATTTCCATGTTAAAACTGTCAGCACTTATGTCTTAGAACACAGCCTTTATATCCAGGCTGTATTAAGAAACAGTATCCTGTTTCTTAAACCATAGAGAAAAGAGTTAAATTACATTCTCAGATTGATGTCACCAGCATTTCTGTAAATAACAGAATTAAATTCTCATAAGTACATCTACAATGACGTACAAAATTTATACTTTGAAGCATTTTGATTGAGCAAATCTTTCAAAGCATCAAATTTGCATCCAAAATTATGTCCTACACTGTTACAAATCCCAGAGACTAAAAGTGGAAATATACAGGAAACTAATAAATTCTCATTGCTATATAATCATCTTACCATTATTTTAAATCCACTGGTGTATATCACCAAAAAAATCTCATTTTCAGAGATACTGTGATAGAAACACTTTAAATACCTTGTATTGACTCAAGGGTTACAGTATTGAAGAAAGAAAAAGCACATTACCAAGACAGCTCAGTTCTGTTAAACTTTCATCATGTACCACAGATAAGGAATATGGACATAAATTTATTATATGCTGTTATAGGCTCACCCTATCTTATGACATTTACTTTAAAATAATTAATTTGCATCACGCAGCATCACAGGATTTGTTAGTAGTAAAATGTATTGGATATTGACCAATTTTTTTTTGAAAAAAACCCTGAGTTTTATACTCTACTATAGTTCTTTATAGCAACCTTTGCACAGAACTCGGTATGTTATGGATAATAATGAAGGCCGTGGGATTAAAAGTACTACCTAGCAAATTCAGAACGTGCCTGCCAAAACATTGCAAAGGCTTGCTCAGCCCATGAAAAGCAGGCTGTGCTAAAATCCCCTCCAGAAGTCCCAGGGGATTTGTCCCTGTGGTGCGGCAGCAGACCCTCTGCCTTGTGCAGTAAGAAGGAGTGAGATCAAGCGGACTGCAGCGCTCACTCCCCCTCTGAGCTCCACCAGCTCAGTACAGTGACCACGGGGAGCCCACACCACGCTAACCAAGAAATTGCAGGACCATGGTGTTGGTTTTCCTCAGGAGGAGGATTAGAAACTGGCTACCTCTCTTCTCCGTGAGAGAAGAGGTTGCTAACAGACTGACGAAATTAAGCAGAGGCACTTTCTGCAGAAAATCCTTACAGAACGGTTAGTAAGCTTGAAAAAATGCTACATTACATTTACACTGCCATTTACAAAAAAATCCAAACAAACAAACAAAAAACCAAAACAAAGATTATGAAAAAATAACTCATTTTTCAGACAGATTTCAAGTAGAAATACACCCACAGAACTGTTACATTTTGCAGCATACAACGTGTATGGGCATTTAATGTTAAGATATCTGATAAAGGCACATCTGCCACGAACAAGTTTAGTTTGGATTTCACTACTGTTATTCACATAAAGCAAAACCATTCAAAACATGCATAAAGTATGTATTTGTATTGGTGTAAGAGTTTAGAAATGAGCAATGTCCCGCAATATTTGTAATTTTTAATTCAGGCAGATTTGGACTACTAAGCTGCCTCCAGCTGCAAAGCAACACCAGCAATTGAGTAGGAACAATAGACAAGTGGACTAAACAGCAGGGCTGAAATACCTGAGCTCCCACAGAGCTGTTTATTTTCAGCAATCATCATTTCTCTTTTCAGTATTGGGAAGTTTTCCAAGTTACTCGCAATCATTTTGAACACAAACCAGCTTTGACTATGGAGAACAGTAACAAAACCCTCAACATTCCTAAACTACAACAGAACAACAAAACTTGAAACTTTCTGACTCCTGGCACACTCCACAGGTGAGAAGATATCATAGCTAATATGCAACACAGGGATCATTCCAGACCCGACAAATGGAAAAATATCCAAGGAAATTATTTCTGAGATCAAAGTCACTATAAGTTTCATGAGCAGCTTGTTGGAAAGGCATTTTTGCATGAAAGTGATGGGCAAAACTAATCCACTCTCAAGGAGCCATGGCCATACATATATAACTAGAGCAGTGATTTTTCTGAGGTCTGCAGAGTATTTGTAAAGAATCTGGATAAGATAACCTAGAACAAGTCAAATCTCATTATGCAGTGGCTTTTGCTGAACAATTAGCATAGACTCCAACAGAGACAGCAACAGCTGTACTTATGCATCCTGACCCACTCCTCTAAAGCAGCTATAACCTTTACAATGAAGTATTTTTCCACCTTGGTCATGAAAACTGTAATTTAACCACAGAGAAAAAAAAAATCATGTTCTTGATGAGCACCCAGTTAAAGCCTGTCTTAGAATGGATAAATCAAACCTACTATAGCTAATGACAGGGACAACACTTGATGGGGATCCCTCTTACTGGAATCCTAGTGAATGTTATAATTCCAGAAAATGTTCCTCAACCAGGCAGGCTGAGCCCATCCTCATGAAAAAACCACTTCACAAGATGTGTTACCTGTTATATGTTAACAGCAAACCACAAGGTTTTGTTTTCCACACTGGCTGCTAGAGCTCTGCACAAGGCTCTCCCCAGCTGTCACTCAAAAATGAGCTGCCCCTAAAGAAAAGATATGAATAGTTCCCAACCTGGAGTCCACCTACCTTAAAAAAGCTTTCAAAACAGAAATTACAGCTGTGACCAGCAGGCATAAAAAGAAAGGCAAGAAAGTAGTTGCCAACTACAGTTGTTGGCACTCTGCTGAAGTGAATGAAAGTCCTCCAGGGATGAGAGGCACAGAGTTTTTCTGTGACATTTACCTACCCCAAAGCACAACCTTACAAAATCTGAGGTTTTCAGGACAATGAGTTGTCATCATTATCCGAATAATACACATCATGGTTTTATGTGAAACTGTTCAAAAAATCCAGTATGAATCATGGTGAAGTCAACCTGCTTTTCAGAAAAGTCACTCTTCCTTGTCTAGGATTGAAAATTGTATTTTACTTAGAAACTTGGTTCAAATGCTACTCCTATTGGGTAGCAATGGTCAAAAAATAAAACTAGACAAAACTCATTAAATTTTAAGCTCTTATCTTTATGAAACATGCACCCAATGTTTATTTTTTCTTGGGATTCTTCATGCTGTCTTTATGGTAGCTCAAATCTTTTTTCCATTAAGACTAAAAATTTTCAAGTAAAACAATGGCCAAGATAAAAACCTTGGAGGAAAACCAGCAATATTTTAAAAATGCTTTTAGTGTCACACATTTATTAGTATTACTCTACTATATATTTCTGACATGTAACGTCAGCTTTTCCCTTACTCCTCTGTGCTGAATTTCTTGTACACAGAACTCCCTATCTTATCTAGGTGTCTTTATAGCTCTCGGCTTACACAGATATGGCAATAACAACTATTTCTTTTCTAATCCTTGTTATACAGGAATACCAATGGTCAGCCTCAAAACACATTTTTAAAAAGTTAGTAACTTAAATACCAGTATCTCTGAACTCTGCAGAAAGTGCAAATCTAGAAGAACCTATGTAGAAGAGTGAGACTGATTACAGAGTGACCTACAAAGGCAGTTGCTTTGAGTTTCATGAACAGATCTACAAGGAGCAGAGAACTCACAGGGGTTTTGTACCACTATGGGATACCAAATTAAGTCAAAAGTCTGTTTTCTCATTGCTCTTCTCCAATGAAACAGTATTTCAAGCCAGTTCCCTCCCCAAAGTTATGGCAGAGCGACCAGAGGTTCCGTAACCACTACCCACGTCTGTACTTACTAATACAAGAACATCACACATACCTAATGGGGAATGAATAACATTTAAAAGGCCAGTTACAAAATGAAGATTGTCTATTCTGTGGTTACAAAACCACTGACCTGCTCTACTTCCTCCATCACCCTGCACTGTGCTTGCCAAGGACCTGCAATAAATGAAATAGCAAAGAGAAAGTAGGAACTGTATATATATGGGACCACAGGAACTTTCAAGACCAGGGTCACATGCAGAGTCCAACAAAACCTCTCTCCTGGGCTGTACGTAAAGAGCTGAAGAGAAGGCATCATGCTGCAGCTATGGCAATTCCAATCTGAATCTGAGTGCAGCAGAGAGAATTTGCATCTCTTCCTATTCTAGCAATGCCCGTAGTCTTTGCATAACTACTAACTGATTTATGCCCCAAGCATGACAAGGCTTAGATTAGCAAAGTTCAGTACAATGAACTGAGTTCACAAGCTGAATCCAGGGCTCAGGAGCTCCATGATGTTTTGGTGGCACAAAGTACATTCAAATCTACAACAGGTCCTTTGGCATGGAAGAATAATAACATCATATATACCACAGCTTCCCATTTTCCAATGCCGGATATACCCAAACTCTTGCCTAAGAAACTGACTCCTATCAAGGATCAGGCATAAGCAAATGTAATTTTCCATGCCACCTTTAGGTCAAGCAAGGCTGGAATGACTTTAATCATTCTCCTTCAACCAAGCAAAATCATCCTGTAGGAGAGCTTTGCTACCTGAGACACAACTCTCTAGAAGACATGGCAAGAACTCTTTTCTACTCTGCCACAGCTGTATGGCTATGTGACATTTCCCTTCCCTTTCTACAGGTGCTGCTACTGTGCTGGGCACTTTACTTGCAACATCACTGGCCTCCTGAAGGTGTTTACTTCTAGGAGACAATTCCCTTATTCCAGGTAAAGCCCATCCTTCTGCCTGGGAAGAGAGGGAGGAAAAAACAAAACAGTACTGGCAGGAAAATAAGAACCTAGAGAAACATTCCTCCTTCTCTTCAAGAAGAGATAGCGGTATCTCGCGTTTAGCATTCAGTGTTCCTATAAAGAGGGTTTGGCCGATTCCATATATGCAGAGGGCTGTCATAACCCTCCTGCCTTTTTTCCTTCTGGAGTTTGAATTGCTGCACTTTGAGGAGCTTTAACATCTCTCCCCAAGGTCAACTTTATCACTTATCTCTGTATTTACCAAATCTAGATATAATTACAGTAGTTAGCTCTGAGGTCACTATTGTGCAGAGCAAGTGTGATGGTCTTGCATATTACTGCAAACCTTACAAATATTATTTTTAAATATTTAAACCATTAATTAGTCCACATTGTATCCTCAGGGACAGCACCAGAGATCTTAAGCTTTTAGAAGTGTCCTGCATCTTTTCATATGTCCTCACTGTTTAGTTTAGACTAACATACCTTTATTATTGTGTACGTACAAAAAGAAACCACAAGGTGTAATAGCCTTTTGAAAATATTGCTTTTTTGTTCAAAGTCTCTACTGAATTCAGAATTTTGATGGACTGAAGTAAATGGTGGTGCTAGAATAATACTAAAGTTACAGAATTCAGATTGCGATTCTTCCAAATATATATTTTAAGATACATAGTTTCTTTAAAATGTGAAGAAGCAAAATTCCTCATAAAAGCTGTGTACAGGGAGGGGTTTTCACAACAATGAACAGCCTAATCAGGGTGAAGAATCCTCAACAGAAAGCCCACAAAGAGATCCCTCTATCCTTTCTCCATTTTTTCAATTCTACTTGTCTCGATAGGGGTATCTCACCAGAGAACCTGAAGAGTGAAAGATTTAAGTATAGGACTGAAATCCATCAAACCCAGGCTTGTGGTCCAAACCCAAGCAGCTGTCAAACCCAGAGATAGGAATGTATGCTCACTTCTGCCTAATAAAATTTGAATCAAACACTTTGCATCTGATTCTCCATGTGAGCTTTTATGCAAACTTCTAAAGTGCAAGGAATCCTGGGGTGGAAGAGCTATTCTGAGAGCTTTCACATAGTTCATGTAATTAGGGAAACCACTTCCTTTGATTGTAAGTGTTCAAAACAGCTGAATTTCTTCTTTCAAAGGACTCTGTGATTTGGGTCATCTCTTTTACTTGCTCTTTTATGTTTCTCAAGATGAGAAGTGAGACTGTAAAGCACATTATTTAGAAAAAAAAGATTCCACTTTTTGTTTTAGGGATTGAACTTCGACTATTCAAACGCTTGTCATTTGGAAATCTTTCTTTCCCTCCCTCTGTTTCCTTCCTTTTCTGATAAGCTCTTCAGTGCCTCGAGTGAATACAGCCCAAAACGCCAATTTAAACCTAAGGGAAAACTGAAACACGGTACATAAAGGAAAAGGGATTCTCATTTTCCTTTGTGTGGTTCTGGTTGAATATGTAATTATAAAGAAGCTCTAGCTGCAGGATCTCAGTCCCCATGTCACATTTACTTTTTCAATGGTTCTAAACATTGACCAAGCAAAACGGCAGAAATACAGATTTTTAAAAGACAAACAAAGCAGCTGCCCTGCTCTTTGAAATGGGTTTGCAGGTTCTTCGTCTCTCAAAAAGGGAACTCGGGTCACAGTTTCAAGGCAATGACCATGTCACTAAGCTAACAGCTGATGCCAATGTTGCTACAGAATCAAGTGTCACTCACCCTGAATTTCTTGAGTCAGGCACCCTGTTAGTGCTGTTACTTCACAATCATCTCACTAACAGCTGTAACAGGCAGCAAATATCCCGCTTCTCACAGGACACCACAGAATCATACTAGTGAAAAGGCAGGGGATTTCTTACTGCAGGTTTCAAATTTATTAAGTAAAAACAGAACGCTTGTTGATCCTAGGAGGACTGAACTTTATTCCCAGTCAGTGAAAAATTGCAGGACTCTTTCCAGAATTATAGCACTTACAAGGAAGCGGTCTGCAATGGGAACAGAGTAAACCAGTCAGAACCCAGTGCCAGAACCCACATTACTGCCAACTTCTGCACAGGACAGCTGAAACACTGGCTTGCAGAGATGACTTTACAATAATGACTTTGGTACAAATACATAAACAACCGAGAACCCAAAAGTTAAGAGCAGAACTCCAAAATGTGTGGTCCTTCTGAGTGGGGTCTGGATCCTGCATTTGCCTTTAGGGCTCTCACAAACTCTTATGGGGGTAATGGCAATATCCAAAAGAAAGCAGAACTCAACAGCTCCAAATTGTAGCCATCTGTTGCTACATATTTACATCACAAACAGCACCCTCAAAGTCTGTGATACAGAGACATAGCATCACAGAGAAGTCAAAAAGCCTTTTCCTTGGTTTAGGAGATTAAAAGTACACAGTTCACAAAAATGGAAATCCACCGATCACTACTTACAAGCCTTCATTTTTGAAAGGTTTCCCTCAAATGCATCTAACATTACTAAAATTAAAGTTGTTACAAGATTAGACAAGAAGCGATTTCTGCACTTTTCTCCCCCTCTAATTTCACATAGGCATGCACAACACTTTCTCAGCTCTACGATTCTTCCAAGTAAGAGGAAAAGATAACCTCTCGGAAAATGTCACTCATTCGCTCGAGGGCGCAGCAACTAGTTGATTTTAACAAGTTTCCGGAACGACCTACTCATCTCTCCTATTCTGCCTCTGCCAGATAATAATTTGCAGATTGCCTCAGCTTTCACTGAAAGGCTGCCACCCGCCCAGCTTGCATGCCTGTCTTTTGGTTTTCCCACCTTCCAAGAGCAACTTGGTGCAAGCAACTGCATCTCATCTTCTGGTGTCTTCTCCTACAGCAGCTCAAGGGATTTTACAAACCACGCTTATTTTTGATGTGGCTACTGGAAAATCAGGTGCCCAATACACAAACTCCACAGCTATTTGGTCAGTTATGTATATCATAACATGATTTTTTTCTCCCTTGCCTCCACCATTTAGCCACAAGGAACCTCAGTTTTCAGGAGTTTTGGAGTCAATAAACAAGCAATCAGAGGCAGAAGATAAGTGGGAAGGTGTGTGGCACTGTTCCCCTTCAATGACATCCAAGGGCCAGGCCCAGTTTTGCCAAGGAGGTGCACCCCTAGGGGGCCCCTCCTCCGTGCAAGCCACTCAGTTCCCCTGTGGAGCTGACTTTCTTAAATAGAAACTATGCAGAATGCAGATTCTCTGAACATTAGTCTAATAAACAAACATGAATTTGCAAATAGGATTCTTCCCCAGTAGCTGAACTGTAACAGACGAAACATTTAAAAAGAGAAACGGGGCAGTTTGGAGGCAGCTGGATCAGAAGAGCAGCTATGTTTGCCCTTACTGGCCTGATCTCTCTGGTATGTTAGCACAATTAACTGAGTATAAGAGAAAGAGTTAATGTTGAAGCTGTTCTCTGGGCTCCTCTGCAGTCTCCAGCTAACATAAACACATCTGAATGTTTCCCTGAGACTGTTTATATTGTCCTCTTAAAAAGGAAATTTTCCCTATGGGCACCTTAGTAAGTGGCAATAGGTAATTTACAGTCTTCATTGTATCATTACAATTAAAAAGACTGATTTTGATACTTGCATTCAAGTTAGGATTTTTTTTTTTCTTCAACTTTGTTTTCAGTGAAATCCTGTGCCCCAGACACAACTCATATGTCGCCAGTTAAAAATTAAGGACTAAAAAACAAAAAAAAGGAAGTAAAGTAGGGCCTATCTAGTTCCACATAGCATTTTACTGACCTCTTAAAAGCACAAAACATGTTCAAAATTCTGTTGCTACCACATGTGTGGCAGGTAGTTTGGGGACCCAACCAAAGACTGTGGCCCCCATGCTCAGCTTTGAATATTCCTGTGGAAAATGGCCTCCAGGAGATTAATGGTCCCAGACTCAGATCACATCAACTCCAGCACAGGTCTCTGACTTCATCTGAACCATCACACAGGCGTGCAACAACCCAGAAACTGTGTCAGATACATACAATACTTCCACACACCTCAAGAGCTCTGGAATCATCAGAAACAATTTGTCACTGTGTGTGCTGCAGTGAGTGCAAGTTATTTAATTAGCATCCCCAGGAATTGCGACACCAACAAATTTCAGTGTGGGTCACAGACATTTAAATTGTCAGCTGTCCCTCAAAGCACGTAAGACTCAAACATGCAATCACTTTTCATCTCTCAAGTTACCACTCACCTGTCATTGTGATTTTCTTCTTGTAACCTTATTTTAAGAAAACCATATAGTTAAATAAATGTCTACATAAGTCTAACTTGAACCAATCCTCAATTGCTTGAGCCTGCAACAGCCTAAAACAGCACTTTGAGAAAAAGAATTTCTTCTGTATCCATGAGATTTCTACCGCAGAGCTTCAGGACAGCTTAAACATCCAAAAATACTATTTTGCAGTTAATCACTTCAACAGAAGCTCAGGGTCAGAAAATGTCGTGGGAGGGGAAACAAAAGAGCTGCCATTTGATGTCAAGGGTTGCTGGCATAAAGAAATAAGCAACACAACCTCTCCTCCAAATTATAAATAACTGAGTCCATGCAAAAAGAAGAGTGAAAAGGAAGAAACATGTCTAAAGAAAAATTAAAAATAAAATTAAAAGGAAAAAAACAGGCAAAAAACAAAACAAAACAAAAGCCCAAAATAAAGAAAGAAACAAACAAAAAACCCCACCCTAGGAAAAATGCCCTTAATTGCAACTAAGGATCTACTGGAAATGTGAGCAGCCCACTGTCAAACAAAAACTTGCAATTGACAGAATAATTTTTAAGACAATATACAATGGAATTAAACTAATTATGAAAGTAAAGAATATTTAATAATATCCTAACAGGCTGCATGTTGTGGATAGCAAAAAGGATAAGAAATAGTGTTTTCTAAACAATTAGAGATTTTCTCCCTATTCTAAACAACATTTATTCATAATTTATAGGAAACCAGCACAAAAACCTCGTGCAGATGTTGCACCTTCTGAAAAAAAAAGAAAACAAACCACTGAAATTAAAGATAACTGAGATAAAAGGGTCCAAACCTCACAGAAATATTCCTAACCCACGAATCAGGCACACAGTAATTTCCTGTCACTCAACCAAGCTAAGGAAGGTGTATCTATATTCCTAATAAGCAGCACATGCAAGGTAATTTCACTTCTCACTTACAAAGTTTAAGGCAATTCTAAAGACAAGCAAAAGGAAGCAACAGATATATCTGGGGCATCTTACCTTATTAATTTACCTGTTAATCAAATTTATTTATGTAGCAACTGTTCAACACTGGCAACCAGTCAAGAGGACATGCACACTTGTTCCTTTACAATTTTATTACAAAATCTGATGACTTCCACCACTGATAGTTATTACATCTCAAGTGATTTAAAATAACTTTTGAAGCCACAGACTGCCAGGGTGGGCCCTGACATGCCAGTTTCACTGAAGCTGATGTCCATATCAAATTAACCCCAAAATTGGCTTGATTTAAAAAATGTGTATATACAAGCCAGTCTAAGTAAGAATCTCAAATTAAATTGGTCAAAACAACCAGTAAGCCACACAACTTGTACTACAAATGCTCATTATTTATATGAGGCAACCGTCAAGGATGTTACTCATCTAATGAAAAACTTGGTATAAAAATGTTTAAATACACGAGTAAAAAAACCCACTACAATAAAATGTAGCAAAATACGGACAAATACTTTTCCATGCCTGGATTGCCGTGTTTCCAAGATTGTTTTAGGAGGGAGAGACACAGGAATGAAGTTTCTTAAAACAGACAGAATGAAACTAAAGCCTGTTCTTCGCAAGAATAATTGTATTCTGGCAATGCTACATCATCTTTCCTTATACTGGTGTCTCCCAAATATGGGGTTTGGACAGTATTTTGGTTGCAACACATATGCCATGACACTTACAACACAGTTTTATCCAAAGCATCCACTAAGATAATCTCGTGCAATGACTTTCTTGACTTCTGGAAATATGACATTGATTTACAAGCTAAAGTCCTCCAGAAAACTACCCCTTAAATGAAAGCCAAGAATACGGCAAATAAAGAATCAGTTAGATTTGTTGCAGAAGTCTGTCCTATCCAAAATGATTTATTCTGCAAGAGACAGAATACACAACAGCTGGAGCATCTGAAGCAATTTTGACAACTTCTAGTCTACAAAGGGTTCTAAGTATCCTCTTGATACCTTTTGAGAATACCCTAGTCGGCACCAAGAGGAGTGCTCTAAGCCAATTCCTTTACCAAAACATATTAAAAAACCCAAACAGAAAACCTTGCAAAATAACCACTCTGCAAAACAGAAACGAAGACATTTTAAGACTCTCCTCTGGTACAATAAATACAGTTTTATCTCCTTTTAGCAGCTAACACCACACAGCAGTAAACCTGAAAGGAGGTTGTAGCCAGGTGAGGGTCAGTCTCTTCTCCCAGCAATTAGCAATAGGACAAGAGGACAGAGACTTAAACTGCGCCAGGGAACATTTAGGCTGGACATCAGGAAGAAGTTTTTCACAGAAACGGTGATTGAGCATTGGAATGGACTGCCCAGGGAGCTGGTGGAGCCACCATTCCTGGAGGTATTTCAGGAAAGACCAGATGTGGCAGTCAATGCCATGGTCTAGTTGACAAGGTGGTGTTAGGTCATGGGTTGGACTTGATCTCAGAGGTCTCATCCGATCTAGATGATTCTGTGATTCTCTTTTTCTTTGAATGAATATGGGGCTGGATGGGTTCCCATGAGATCACTTACTGTGAACTTTGTAATTTTTCAATATAGGTGCAGATATCCCTGGAAAGTTCATCTATTTGACTCCTACACCCTACATAACTTCATAGAGCACACACTCTAAGCCCTCTCTCACTGTTCATGACTCTCAATACTTGCTGACTCAGACCTGAGAGAGGTAAGGGAGTAGGAGCTCCTAGAAAGAGCTAATAAAATATTAATAGAGCATCAAAATTGCCCTTCATTACAGCCAGGACCCAGTGTGGAGAGTCTTTCAAGGCTGGCACCAGAGCACCCATACCAGCTACAAACTACAAAGGTAAAGAACATCTACTATTTTTAGTCCTGTCAGGACTAAAGTATAAATTTCAGTTTGTTTTGTTTTGCTTTATTTCACTCTGTTGTTTTTCCTCTTGTTACTCTTGAAAATCATTGCCAGTCCTTACTCTCATGACCCACATTAAAATTATCACATGCTCTCTTTTAGCACTACAAACGTGAATGAGGTAAGTCCAGTGACATGCATGTGATTATACTTAACTCATCCCCTTGAGAAAGTGCAAGCACAATCTATGTCTTCTGGACAGTCCTTTCCAGAAGTGGATCATAAAAATCAAAAAAGTGAACAAGCTGCATTATATGCCATATGAAAAACTTTATGAAGCATTAAAATATCCCCTAAAGCTTACAACACACATATAACATACAAGAAAACCTGACAATATAAAATTAACTTCCATGGTAGTCAGACTCCAGGCAATACTGCACCAAAACTAGAGAAAGCATGTTTTTATTTTTGAGTCTCATAAAACTCCAATGCATTACAGACATGACTGAACAAAGCATGCATAGTTAATTCTGCTCAATTTAACTTCTTCTATCTACAAGTTAGTTCTGTTAGTTCACCAGAACTATTTAAGTATTTCCCAATAAGATTACAATTACATTTTACTGGGTTTTTTCCCACCACTCTCCTGCAGTTTGCACAGACCACTGTCAGCATCTTGAAGGAGTCCAGGAACATATGTACTGCATGAAATCAAGTGATCTTGTACCCAAGTACTCTGGTTGTAATGGCTGAAGCAACACTGCTGCCCATCAATAGCATGGAGACAGCTTATGGACCATGGAGTACTTTCAAAGACCTGTGATATTAAAATTAAATCCAAATTTCAGGTGAAATTCCAGCAGTAATAAACCTCCTGTTGAAGAACCACATTCCACACAGCAGCTGCCAACAAACTGCTACCAAAAGCACAGCCCTCAAAAGCAATGACAAATAACAGGTGAACTTCAGAGACGGGCAATCAAAGGAGGTGAGTGCTCTTCAGTGAAAAGCTAACGTGGCAAGGCATAACACAACATTTGTAACACTTCACTCCAGCAGTTATCTGCTCGAGATAATGGAGTCAAAAGAACTGCTAGCAATTTGCAGAATAAGGCCCCTGGCCCTCGTCTCTCCCATTCATTTCAGTGGGAGCCAAATTACGGGTTTATCTAATAATTTATATAAATCCCTCACAAAAATACCAAATAACTTCCGGGGTAGTAGATGTGCAATTTTCTTCAATGAGTGGACAC
The DNA here is from genome assembly GCA_013398955.1 of Callaeas wilsoni. Taxonomy (NCBI): domain Eukaryota; kingdom Metazoa; phylum Chordata; class Aves; order Passeriformes; family Callaeidae; genus Callaeas; species Callaeas wilsoni. Next base: position 10,651 of record VWPU01018915.1, on the reverse strand, counting down.
AATTATCACTTAGGGCAAAAAGGCAGATCCTGCTACAGGAGGCATTTCTACTCTGCCACATGCATCATAAACATCATGCTGACAGCTTGATTTTCCATAAAACAATTCCCTAGGAACTCCTGTTTCCTACTTTAAACCTAAAACCACTGTAGTGGTTGCACTAGATAGTAAAATGGTAACTTCTTTTTTTTTGCTCCTGTTTAATCACTCAGGTCACATTCCTGTTTACTTAATCAGCACAATTCTTGTCCAGTTTCACACCTGATATTCTAATCAAGGCCTTGTAGCATATATATATATATATTTCCTAGCAGACCTGTTTAGGTGTATTTTTTCAAATAAACACACATCTCTTCCCATAAAATTGCATTTTACTGCTTGTCTATAAAAAGTTAATGCCTTGCAGAGGTATTTCTCAGATTTCAAAGAGTTTCAAAGCAATCTGTCTGAGCAACACTCTTCCAAGTAAGTTTTGTAAGTTTTCCTAAGTACATACTCTAGTATGCTATGCTGGAACAAAAATTGCTTTGTTTTACATGTTAGAACTCGTTAGGCCCTTGGCTAATATAAAACCTTCATGATCTTTGCTGGTTGTGATTGGCTTGTTTAATAAAATGACACACAGATACAACATATTTGCAGAATGATACCATAGCTCTATTGACTTGGCTTGTGCCCTTGGACTTGGCTAGCATGAAATACCTCCGAGCAAGTTTTTCACAACTCTCCTATGTTTTCCCTCTAATCAGTTGTTATGGATTATTGGCAGCAGTTAACAGAAATACAAGACATGCAGTCATGGAGATAAAAGGACACTTCCTTCCAAATAAACTAGAAAGAGTAGAATCACAGATCATGCCGAGCTGGAAGGGGCCCACAAAGATCATCAAATCCAACTCTCAGCCGGACACAGGACCATCCCCAAGAGTGCCTGAGAGCAACTGTCCAAATGCACAGAATAATTAGTCTTCTGGACTAAATGGATCCAAGTATCTACTAAACACAGACACACAAGAGTTACAGCAAGTTATTTTTGTATTCGTATCAGCAGTCATTAACTCACCATGACTTTCAGTGCAGTTCAGTCACAGACATTCATCCTTGTCATCACTACAGATCAAGATGCTACATATGTAAACATGTGGCAGCCATTAGGGTCAGAAGACCTTTTGGCCACCAAGTTGGCCTCTGGTACAGTACAGGCCACTATACTTCAGCAAAATGCTCCTGTGTTGAGCTCAACAACTTGACAAAAACAATCGTCTAAAAAGACATCTCAATGAGAAGACAGATGAAAAGGATCCTCCACTTCACTCCTTTCATTTGTAGTCTGTGCCAAGTGTTACTCATCTTCACTCCTGACAATTTGTGCTTTTTTTTCCATTCCAATATTTCTGGCTACAAATTCCAAGCACTAGTTCTTCCAATAACTTTTTGCACTAGGTTAAACTATCCCATCATCTTCTCCATATGAAAATGCAATTTTTGTATATAAGCTCTTACTTTTTAATTCTCTAAGGTTGTTGACAGAAAAGTTCTGCCAAAGCTTGTCAGACTTATTTAAGGCATCACCACTCGCCTCTCCACTGCCTTCCCAGAAAACTTTCAAGAGAAAGTGCCCATACCAAGCTGTTCACATAACCTGTCTTGTTTAGTTTAAGTTGCAAAGTATAACCAGTCTGAAGAAAAATAGACAAATTTGCGATGGAAGGCACTTGCTCCCCTTCTGTCAACTCATCTCGACAGATAATATCCATCACCCCCTCTTAGCACCCCCACCCTCACTAACTTTCTACTCTGTGTTTTGCAGATTCCCTCAGGCTGCCCTTCCAGTTCATTTACACTCTTTTAAACACAACAGAACCACATATGCCCAACAACAATTTTTCCAGTGCTACATACCAAGATAAAGCACGCCTGGTTGTTACAAATTACTTGATCCTGATTTGCATATGCAAAAAAATGCACCATGACATGAGCTCTTACTGAGTTGCAAGTCTTCATTAATCCCTAAATAAACTCTTAAATTATAAGAAACTCTTTCTGGCATATGGTTTCCTTTTCCTACTGTACAACCTATGTTCCTTGCTACTCCAAGCTGAACTTTCTATTGCACTGTCTTAAAAAAATGTATTTTTGTTGAATGGTCCAACTGTGTCAAGTAATACACGGGATTGTCTTTTCTCCATCCTTTCCCATTCCATTAAGTTTTATGTCATCACAAGATGTAGTAATATTGTTTCTAAATTTACTTTCGAAAAGTGCTTTAAGTACATAACAACAGGCCTAGCATAGATACAGGTGTAACCCCTTCAGAAACACACATGTTCAATAAAGCTATTTCACTGACCCTGGCTGAGATCTGCCAGCCAGGTTATTTTTAAGGAGCGCATTACTGATACTGCATAGCACAAATCTTATTTTTCATGTATCTTTTGATATTAACAAATAGTAGAAATAAAGAGAACAGCACAAATAGACATTGGACAGAATGTATAAATCTTCCATTGTCCTAGAAAAATCCTGAGATCCTTTTACATTATTTAAACAGCAATGTGCTTAATCATGATCAAACATGCTTATCACATCACTAAGCATGACACGACCACAGCAGCTCAGCTGCTGCAGCGGTGGGTGAACTTTGGTGTCTGGTTATTTACTAAGTCTATCATGCCTAGCACTGCTCTGCTGTCCTCCAGCTTGCAACTGTCTTCCTAAAATAGTCTGAGGAGATTGTATACAAGTTACAGATAGTCATGATGGAACAGCAGTCCAGTAACTGTGCTGTCCATCACTACACTGGTGCGTGCTCACCGCTCCACCCGTGGTGCTGACCAGCAGGCAGACTGAAGCTCTGTGAGGACCACACACACCATGTCTCTGCTGAAACTGTACACAGCTGAGGGATCAAAAGGACTTTCAGGCACATTTTAAAAGATTTTTAAAAATACAAACAACAAACCAACCTTAGCTGGTGAAGGTGCTCTAAGCTAATTCCACCTTTTCCATCAGGATTGCCAAGGACCCATCCACCTTTCCAGGTCACAAGACACCCCAAGGGAAGGTGGCTGGCAGAACAGTTAGGGTTAAAACTACCTCATTGCAAGACCAAGCTATGACTATGTGGCTATGACTAACTAGGAGCTAGTGGAGCCCTTGATCAAAATCTTCAGCAGGCAGGGAAGAGGCAACTCTAAGCCTGTAGTGAACATACATATGTGAACCACAGAGCAGACGTCAAGAGGAGAAAATGGAATCAGGTAACGCAGGAACATCACCTCTTCCTATCTAGCAACATGTCGGTGGTATCACGGGGAAATTAGTAGCTCCACAGGTGAAGCCAGCTCTCCTCCTCCTCAGGGCCAGGCAGAGGAGATGTCGAAACAAGAAAAGTGGGAGAGAACAGTGAGTGGTAAAACAACAGTGCTTTAAATCAGCCCCCTCGGCTTGGACTGCTCATTATGACTTTACTGTAACCTCATCGCTTATGGAGTTTTGTAATTAAACGAACAAAAATCCCAAGGTAGTTTGTCTGCATTACCTAGAGGATGGAAAACACTAGAAAAGAATTTTTGTTCTTGTTACCATAGAAGACAAAATGAATGAAAAGTAACCTTTTACCTCTTTTTCTATTTTGAGCAGCTTCTTTACTGCCACCTCCTTGTCCTGAGAAATCCATCGGGCTCGGTAGACACTCCCAAAACTCCCTCCACCGCAGTTCTCAAAAAACTGCAAGTCATCAAATTTAATTTGCACAAATGAAGCACTGGTAGACGACATCTCATAATGACAAAATATACCACAGCAAAACCTGTAAAGAGAAAAGCTTTTATTAATGCACATGCTCCAAGGATTTATGGACTTTTTTACCCATGCTCAGTCACTCCAAAATCAGAATCATAAGCACACTACAGTAAAATCCACGGGTCACAGGAGGAAAAGAGCCTAGGAACTTGCATTCCAACAGGCTGTGCAAAAGTTTGCATAATTTGCACAAGCTATTAGGAGGAGATGGGGGACAGAAACAACAATATTCGTCAGAGCAACCCTGACGTTTCCCGAACACCTTGGAAGCAGCTCTGCAAAAGGCGGGCACGTGGCTGCCTTCTCGGTGGACAGACAGGAAGCGTGCTCTCGGCTCCGGGTTGCCTGCCCGCTCAGGCATGCCGGGCACGCCGTCGTCCCGCCGGGATGGCCACGCACAAGGCACATGCCACCCCGGCCGGGCAGGCCGCCTTCGGGCGGCCAGCAGCAGTGGCCAGCGAGCGGTGGCACCTTGGCACACACCGTGCGCCCTAACAGCGCTCCGGGCGAGGTCGGAGCACTTCGTGCAAGGATGTGGAAAAACCTGGCCATGGTAAATCTCTCTTCCTGAGTGACTCAGTTCTGTTTGCACGTTGTAACAAAGCGCAAGTACAGGGTAATTCATCTGGGTTACAATATGTGAAATTCTGCAGCCTGTGCCAAGACTGGTGTCGGCAGTTTCAGGAGATGATCCCAAGTCTGCTGACAGGGGAACAGAATGTCCTTCCCTGAGATTTCACAGTGATAAAGCTTATGGCTGTAGCGAATTTCAAGAAACATTATCACCTAAATGCATGAACAATGACTAATTTTAGGTTTCTTTTTTTAATGGTATAAGATCAGAAAGCTCAGGTCTTTTGTGGGACTGCAAGACACGGCATACTCCAGAACAATCTGCAAATCTGCCACAGATCCAGTTCAGATGCACCAGCCTAGACAAAGTGGTTTTAATTACCAACAGAAGTTACTATCCTTAAAATTAATGACCGTAAATTTATCAGCATAAAATGAGACTGGTTTTAACAAACAAGCCAAAAAAGAACCTGAGATTTTGGGTTGACGGTGAAAACTACACATCCAATTTCACTGGTAAATTACAGTACCAAAACATACAATGTCTTCTGGGAACCTCCATTCCATAGGGCTTTTTGAGCTGAAACACACACTACGTGTTGTCCAGAGCTGGGAAACACACCTGTGTGAACTCCTCATACTGCTGACTGCCAGAATCCCTTTATGCCAGTCCCTTCTGTAACAAACACAACGGCATTATTTGCCCCTGGCTGTCCTGATTGTGCAGCTAATCTGATTAAAAATTTGAGATATCATTTGACCAGGAATTTCTGGCACTATTTGGTTGCAGCTATTCTTCAAATGAGAGATGAAGGTATCACCACTTTTCTACACATAACATAACATAACATAGAGCCTTCTCTGAAACTGCCTGCTTCATTTTATATCTCTTGACCACCCATAAAGATAAAGACAAATGCTGACCAGACCATGACAACTTTACTATGTTTACAGAAGGCTCTTTAGGAAGGAGAAGACTTCAAGCCTTTCACTGACAGCCAGTCTGCAGAGTTCTCAGGAAGGGAACATGAATGCTCTCCTCCCAGAGCTGCAAGTCAGAGCAGGGGTTATCAGTGGGATGTGAAATAAAGTCCATTCTTCCAGAGCTCTGCGGCCCCTTCCCTAATACAAGTCCCTGAACTGTCCTGCTGACCTTCTGTTCTTGTTTTAACCTTGCTGCTGTTGTTAATTTCCTGCCATCCCAGAGTCATCTTTTCCACGGCCAGCACACATTTTCTATAGAGAAATCTCAAAAGAAAGGAAACAGATCAATCCTAGAAACCAAGAGAGTAATGAACATTTTAATGTTTTGCTCTTTGCTAGTGCTGCTCAATTAGCAGTTCTTTAGGAAACAAAAGTTCATTTGCATCATTTACTCCAGCAGTTACTCCAAGTTCATGCTGTGTACATGGCATCTTAAGCATATGTGACACTTTACAGACAAATAAAACAAGTTGACTTCCCAATCCAAAGACTTCACAATTTAAGGCCACAGCACTGCACTTACTTATGCACATGGGTGATCACACTCGAGTGAACAATTTCCTCACTGACAACAGAATTAGTTAGAAGAGTGATGTTACTCACAGGCAAAAGCCTATGCACCAACTAGACCATAAATTTAACAGGAAAGTGGGAATAGCTGATAACTAATCGCTGTATTTGGGACAGCAGAAGGAAGAGGACACCAAGTGAAAAGAAAAACACATCCCAGGAAAGAAATATTTCTGGCCTTCACTATCTAAACTCAATAGCTCTGAAGAGCTGTCAAATTATTTAACGCTATTGTTCACCCAGAACCACCAAATCAACCATGCAAACTAGTAAATTATTTGATTTCTTAAAATTATACTAGCATAGAACAACATGCACACCAGACACTTGACAAATACAAATGAGTACTTTTCTGATAGGTCCTCCTTACTGCTTCAAACTTTACCTCAATTTTCATGCTCTCACAATGCAGTGCCTGGCACACAAGCATTTGCAGAAGCTACCATTCATTCTTTAAACACCTTCCCAGTTTCAAATTTACCTACAGCAGTCAACCAGCTGCAGATCACAGGATCACACAATCAATCAGGGGGTAAGACCTTTGAGATACTAAGTCCAACCTATGACCGAACACTACCATGTCAACTAGACCATGGTACTGAGTGCCACATCCAGTCCTTCCTTAAACACTTCCAGGGACAGTGACTCCACTACCTCCTGGGCAGCCCTTTCTGTGAAAAAATTCTTCCTAATGTCCAGACTAAACCTCCCCTGATACAGCTTAAGACCATGTGCTCTTGTCCTGTCACTGGTTGCCAGGGAGAAGAGGCTGACCCCTGCCTGGCCACAACCTCCTCTCAGGCAGTTGAACAGATGCTATAGGGCACCAGCATACAATAAGTTAACGTTATTTAAAGAGTGATTCATTGGTTTGCATTAGGTTGTTCCAGATGCTTTTTTCCAGAGAAAGTAGAGGAGATTTAAAAGAGACACTCTATTTAGAGATCTGTAATTAAAAACAGCCTACATTAGTTTCCTTCTTCTAGATGAAACAACAGACCTGTTTAAACATTACTCCATGTTTTTGGATTCAAGGTAGTTAATCGTCAATTAGAGAGATCAATCTCTGTGTTATGTTTGAGAAAACAACTGTTTAGATTAACAATTGCAAGTGACAAATCCACACACAGTTATTAACTTGTCATCCTATTTTAAAGATATTTAACAATCTGAGTTTATACCATTGGTTAAGAGAAAAAAAATTAGATCAGGTATTTCATTAAACTCCAAAGTCTTCCACTTGCATCTGAAACAAGCACAGCACTACAAAAATGTGCGGCGCTTTTTTGCGTCTCACACTTGTGCAGCCAGGAGAGCAGCCCTCTGTAACAGGGCCTCCAGGCCTGGGGCCCTACGGCAACTCCTCTGCACCAGCTAAGGAGGGTCTGGCACGCACACCCTCCTTCCCCATGCACACGGTTTGGGGTGTTTAAGTACCATCACTGCGTAGCACGGAAACACTTCACTGACTGACTTTGTTGCTTGTTCTCAATAGAACGAAAATATGACAATTCAGAAACAGCGAATGACAGGTATTTCAGGAAATAATTAAACACCTGGTTATTTCAGTTATTCCTATGGGATCTTCCTGCAGGAAAAAGAATTTTCTCCTTTTCCTGTTTTATTTCTAATAGTTAGGATGAGCTTGCAATCTTGCAGCAACATCTACAGCTTCTCCTGGCTCTTTTTTCTTCCACATAGTAACTTACGTTTGAGCATGCTGTTAGAAGCTGTTCATTTCATACCAAAAAGTAACAGATCTGAGTTGCACCTGGCAGTGTCTAACATTTGAAATTATTATTTAACATTAGTATGTAACATGTCAGGACTCTGTTACGCAGAGTAACTTTGCAGCAAGCAAAGTCACCGCATTATGTCACCACAAACTCCATTCAGTACACGAATGATGTAGGTGTAGGAAACCATCCACCATCACTGGCTTCTTGTGATTACAGCACTTCAGGGAATTAATCCATGTGAGGGTCCTGGCCCTGCTAAGGTCCCACATTTGCTGCTCCCCCCAGACCCCCCCAAGGTGAGGGAACCCCCAGGCATGCAGGGTGCAGACCGACCCTGCTGCAGGCTGCCTTGCATCTTAGCACAGCAACACTGGAAGAGCTCACACATTCACTTACACCTCCCAGCTCCCTACAAACAGGCTGCAACATAGGCGAAGTGCTGCCATGCCCAATACTCTGCTTTATTCCACGTGCAAAACAGAAGACCCTTCTGTTTGTCATTCAGCTACTGCTCGCAGAGTATAGAGAGCTTCCAATTGAGGGACTTAAGAGACAGGAGGGAGGAAAGAATTTACAAATTGCACAGTAGCTGCAACTCATATTTTGTTTAGTGCGTGGCTGCGGAACCGAAAATTGCATCTCTCATCTTGCACGTGCACCTGACGCTGCTCAAGTATTCAATTACTTCAGGAACACCCTTTGTAATTTATTATGGGGAACAACCATGCAACTCCCTGACCCTCACTTACTGCGTGGTTCCACAAAGTAGGATTCAGTGCTTCTTGCACGAAGGCACACCGCCAACATATTGCCAATAAAGTAGTAGCACACCACACTTGTGCTATCTTAAAATACACAGCTGAATGTGCCAAGTTTCCTTATTTGGCAAAACAGCCCATTTGCTTTCAGGATCTTTGACCACCCATTTTTAGACCCAAATCATCTTTTGTATCCAACATGGCCTATAGTCCTTGAGCATACCAACCTGGATTTTCTCAGTAGCATATTTATACAGTGTTTAAAAATATCTATATATTGAAAAAACAAATAAAAATATCCAACAAAAAACCCCACCCTCAAACACCAAAACACGGTTAACCACTGTCTTGTCCAAACAAAAAACAGAAAAGGAGTTACAGTGACATTGAGCTACAAAAGATACTGCAGAAAGAAGTTTTTGTAAATAAAAAAACCCTTAATCATATCATGAACTGCTGATGGATAAGATGCAAACAAACTCCAAGCACAAATCCAAATTAAATATATCCTAATCTTCTAATCTCCCAATGAGTTAAAATAAAGCCAACAACCCCTGCAACTCCTAAACTTTCTTAATCAGACTGAGTAGCAGTCCTGCCGATGGTGATGCCAGAGGCATGGCTCTGCCTACCTTAGTTACAGAAGCAACAACATTTGAGCCTGTCCTTTATCAGAAACTAAGAATTCTGCATAACTTCCATTAATAACATTTCTAATTTTACTTTAATTTATATAACCATTGCTACAGAAAAAGGGCTCAACTCCACCTAAACAGTTTGAGTACTGCAGGGAAAGAATCATTTGTAAGCCAAGCTGTGTCATTGGCAGAGACTGAAGGCTTTAAAGGCTGCACTTTAAATAGAAAACATTTTATCTCAGAAAACCCCTAAATTGCTCACTTCACTTGCATTATACCTTGTAAGTGATGCCTGCCAGTAGTACACACACAACAGCATGCAAGAAAGACAAGACAGCTAAGCCTGCATCCAGGCCCACGGCGCAGCTCGCTCCTGGCACAGGCCAGACTGCAGGACTCGGGCCTCCGTTTTGTCCCTGTTTCTGTCTTCCCCTCACAGTGAGCCAGGCTCTCCAGGGTTACCATTATTCACACAATGCCACCGGTATGCAAAGCACATTACGGATAGATAAAATAAGAAGGCTTCTGAGGACTTACAATTTCAGGACAAATTCCTGAAAACATCTAACCACATGCCTCCTGCAGAAAGCTATGATGTTTTCGGGCAGTGACCCAGTTAATCCAGTGCTTTCAAATTATTTCTGCTTCTGGAACTTAGAAAAAGTAATGATCCATGCCTTTCCCGATGGCTCTGTCGCTAAAACTCCCAGCAGAGCGTGCTGGATACAGGGTAATAGACGGCTCACACACGCGTGCTTAGTAAAAGATCATACTCCTGCAAACGAGCTAACTTAAGCAAACACAACAAAACCAAAGAACGACAGCTTACTTTAAAAAAGGAAAAAACCAAAGGAAATGAAAGTCACACCTCAAATCCCAACCCGACGGATTTTATGCTCAAAACAAAAGCAAAATGAAGCAGGTGCGCTGCATTTGAAACACATTCTAAGGAGCGCAGGGGTGGCCGAGCGCAGCAGCCCCCGGCCGGGCGCCGGCTGCTCATGTCCCGCTGCCCCGGTCCCGCTGCCCGTCCACAGGGGCGGCCGCCGCTGGCAGCACCTTTCCCGCGCCGGGCCGTCCCGCCCGGGTGCCGCTCGGCGGACACCGCTCTGCCCTGCCTGTCCTGCCCTGTCCTGCCCTGTCCTGTCCTCCCGCAGGCCACGGCTCGCGTCCCGACCCCCGTCCCACTGCGCGGCCGAGCGTGGGCGCCGCTGACCACGGGGGCGTTTGGCGCCGCGGCGGGACCAAGGCGACGCAAGGTCAAGCCGTGTGCCCGGCCGGCAGACTCCCTTCACAGGGCTTCTGAAGTTGCTTCAGCACGAGGAACGTCAAACCCGGCGGGGACACCCACGGCCCGGCCCGGCCGGCTGCCCGCCGCCTCCCTCCGCCCAGCCGAACGAGCACCCACCGCGCCGCCGCCCCCAGCGCTGCCTCCCCGGGGGCGCTTCGCCGTCCTCACCTTTCCCGAGGGGCTCCGGGCTGGCGGGACCCGAGCGGCGCCGATCCCGGAGCCGCCGAGGGAGGCTACAACCGGCGCGACCGCGTCTCCCGCTCCGTCCCCCGCGCTTCCGGTTGGTGCCGGGAA
>VWPU01018914.1:0-25377 GCA_013398955.1 Callaeas wilsoni | reverse complement strand
AGCGGGCGGCGCGGGCCCTGCTGCCTCCCCGCCGCTGCCAGCCGGGGCGCGCACCGAGCGCCCCCCGCCAGCGCTCGCTGCCCGCCTCTCACAGCGCCGCTGTCTCGGCCGAGGCTGCGGAACGGCATCGCTCCCCGGGCCGCGGGCGGCTTTGGGAGTGCCGTGGCCTCGGGGTGGCTCCGCCGCTCGGTGCAGCCCTGGCTGCTCTGCACAGGGTCCAGCTCCCGAGGGGAACCAGCCTCGCCGGGGGCCGGCATTGCGCAGCCACTGGATCTCATGTCAGAAATGATGTTTTACTGCACGAGTTTGTTCTTCTGCATGAAGAAAATGTTAATCAAAATGCAGAGGAGACACAGTAGCTGTACAGATACATTAAATATCTAGTTACTACGCAATAAATAATTAATAAAGTTAATCTATTTCACCATACTCTGGTCAAGTAATACCCTTACAACCAATCAATAGCAATAAGACATAACATTTGTATGAGCCTTCTCTTTGCTGTGTGATCATTAATAACCAACAGCTGAGCACTGCCAATACTGCAGGCCAGCAAAAACTTCAGGAAGTTTCGATTCCATCAATGATTCTGCTTTCAGTTTGTGAAACGCTCCTGGAGCATCTGGCATATCTAACAGGCATGTAGGCTGGGGTTTCCCAATGAATTTAGGGAAGCTAAAAGCCAAGCTGCTCTTCACTTTCAGTGGAAACAAATTCCCAGCAAGTTCAGGCCTTTTCAAAACCTTAGCCTTCATATTTTGAAAGTTACACATAGATAGTGCCAGGTTTTTACCACTTTCCTAATTTTAGCTGGGAACAGGGTCCTCTCCTATATAAGAAAGGGGAAAAAAAGACAACCCGCAGAAGGTTGCTTATTTGTACAAAGTTTACAAAAGTTTGTACGTAAAGTTTACAAAACCATCACAATTTTTCTTTCGGCATTTGCAGACATCTGCACCTGGCAGAGCTCTCAGCTGGAGGCTACCGCAGGGCTGAGTCATTTCAGAAGGTAGCAACAACTGTCCTGATTTCCTCAGGAGTTAAAATAGTTCCCAACACACAGCACTTTGTTTCTTGCCCAGCGATTTGGAGAGGGAGGTTTGTCCCCCACAGGGTGAGACATGGTGTGGGGGGCTGGTGCTCCTTCCAGGCCACTTGCCTCATTGCTCTGGGTGGCCACACGCGTGCGGGGGCTGGAGCACCAGTCCCCTGGAGGAAGCAATGCCGGCTGCTGTCTCAGGTACTGCCATGGCAGGAGGAAAGAGATGGCTCGTACCTCCAAGGGTTGGTGGTGCCAGCCCTGGGATGGGTCCTGCCGTGGGTCCTCATGCCCCTGCTCTGCCCTGGCAGTTCTGTATGTTCAGGTGCACCCTGCCCAGCACCACCACAGGGCTCCTGTCACGGTTAAGGTGCTGTTGGGACAGGGGTTGTTCCCAGGCACTCTCTGCAGCTCCTCCAGTTCTTGGGAGCTACTAACATCAGTATGAACAAGAAAGTTTGCCTCTTCAGGGCATTTTTAGCAGCCTCCTGCCCAATGACCACAGGATAAAGGCAGCCTAGCTGGATGAGAACAGGTCACTGAGACACAGTGACACTTGGTAATGAACGAAGGCTTGCCAAGTGTCAGAGCTAGCCGTGGCCTCGACTGCTCCTAAACCCCAGGCCATTGCCCTGCTTCCAGCCCACCCTTCCCCACTGCAGCGAGCTCCAGCAGTGAGCCCCCAGTGCAGCCCATCAGCCCATCCCGGCTGCGCTGCTGAGCTCGCAGGGAGCAGAAGGCCACCCCAGCCCTGAGCCCTGGGGCCAGGCTGGGGCAGCCAAACTAAAGAGCCATAGGAGGAAGAACAGAAGGGCTTTGTGGAAATATGTATTTTTACATCAGAGTCCTTTGTATATACAAAAAAAACCACCCTGCTGTGCTAGGAGAAAAAAAGTCCTGTGGGCACTTCAGACCAACCTATTTTATTAATGCAAACTGCCAGATTCAACATGCAAGCCAGCCTGAAAAACAAGAGGCTGAGAATGAGGAATGTATCCATGGTAAGCACTCGGCAGGCCCGTCAGTCACATCACTCCTAGCTGGGAATCAGAAATAGAGGCGGGCAACTGATAGTGATGCAAAACAAAGATGTCTGTAATTTGGTGAGGGTTTTGCCAACTCTGCCTGGGGCTGTACTGTACCTGCCGTTTCCTTACTGTCAAATGACCTGAGCATTCATGGATAAAACAGTAACAGCAAACATGTTTTAGAAAATATTTGTGCCAACTGCTGCCTACATTTGCACACCTGAGTGTGCAGGCTCAGAACACAGCTGCATGAGGCCATGGATGAGGCTGGCTGGACCCATCTGCAACACTGTGGGCTTTACACAGCCAGTTGTTAACTGCCCTGTGCAGCATTGGTGTGAAATATTCATTTAGGAGTCCAGTGTGCAATTTCAGGAGATTTCAAACAATTTAAGAATAACTGCATATCAGAAAGTGTCTATAAAATGAACTCTCAAGAAAAGATGTAAAAAATTTAAACCCCAAGTCATTAAATATTCACGGTGATGTATTTGCTCAGCTCTAATCAGCGTCTGAGGAAGGCTGATAAATGCTGCTTATGAGCAGTTCTAATAGCAGGATGGGTTAAAGTAAAAAAGAAAGTTAAATCTCATGATATTAGCAGTCAGTAGAGGGAATTACTTGTCCAACAACAGGATAAAAAAAAGGTTAGGATAAAAGACTTTCCCAGATAAATACAATGGGCTCATTCCAATGGCTGTCTCTGGAGGTGCAGACACCAATCTCCCAGGAAGAGCCAGAACTCCAGGTGCTCTGTCCAGGGACACACAGCAAGGAGACACCCAAATGCCCTCACAGGGTGTTTTCTTCTACCCCCCACCTGAAGAAACTGGGTGCCTCTGATTTCACTGCCTCTCTAATGCTGTCTGAAGTTGGTACAGATATGCACACACAAAAGAAGGCTACAGAGTCCTGTTTCACTGTGAAACCACACCACAAATCCCTCTCACTATTTTTGTTAGCAGAAAATATGTCTGTGAAGGCAGGGCACAGAGGACCAGAGCAATACTGGCAGAGACAGGAGCTGGAGCAGAGACAGAAGTTGGGCTCTGGAGTCAACAGAAGTGTGTCTGGGTTTTCGGTGAGTATTCTGTGGCCTTGGGGCAGTGCCTCTCTGGTTCTGTGTCCACGAGAAGTGAGAAGTGCAGTTACCTCTGAGAACCGTGCGTTTGAGCATATGCCATGAGGAAAACAATGCTCTTGAATAACTCTGCCTCAGTTTCACCAGGAGCAAACCAAGCCAATAACTGCTATGTCTCTCTGGGGAATGCTCCGTGATTTAGGCCGTATTTGGGTCATAAGAGACTTCAAAGGTCCTTTGAGCAAAAGCACTAAAGTGCTGCAAAATGTGACAGGCACTGGTAGACAGTGGCCTGGCAGTAAGGCATGCCCAAGCAACAAAATTCTAATCTTTCCTCCCCAGATGATTCTGTCAACCCTGCAATCACTTTTGCAGGTCTTCCTTGAACTCTTCCTTGCTTTTTTGTACAAAATGGAATGCCCAGACCCATCATGCTATGACCCTGATGAGACCCTGACACACCTGGGTGGTCTCAGAGGGGTGCGATCCCCAGCCCCACTGGAACCCCCTTCTCCCGGTGCCTGTGAGCTGTGATGATGAGCTGGGTATCCCTCAGGAGCCCAAGACATCACATCAGGAAGAGAAAAATCTAAAAATTATGGAAGAGGCTTAGACACTGTCAGAAAACAAGCCATGGAAAGAGCTGGCAAAGAGTATTACTAAATATTTTAAGATCAAATAAACCTGACATTTTAGAGGGCTCTGGTCCATTATTTTTGTTCAAATTATATGTGCATCTTCTAATAAATGCCTCTGCAACCATAAACACAAAACATGAGAGGGACAGAGAAAGAAAAATCTTGCTGAACAAGGGAGTTACATACTGTAGGAATGCAGGAGTCTGTGATCTGCGTTATTTCTTTGCTTAAGGCCACCTAGCAACAGCACATAGGTTAATCCTCCACAGACTGAACAGACAGCATCAGCCAACAGGAAAACAAAACATTCCTGCTAGAAAAAAAATCAGAACAAGGATTACCCATTTGCAAGAGGGTTGTAGGAACAGAGAGCAACAAATAAGAAAGAGGTATACATGATACTCCTGCAAAAGGAAGATTTCCTTGTAAATAGAGTTATTGTCCACCTTGTTATTAAAAATACAAAAAGAGCTTTACAACATTTACAGAAAACCTCTGTGGGAGCTGCGAGAGCCCTGCTCCACAGGGAGCTGGGAAGATGAGCTGTGGTCAAGGCTGGTTGCCATCTTAGAGAGCACTTTTAAATGATAAATAGAGTGTCCTCTAAAACAAAAAATAAACCTCTGGAGCCGTAACCCTTCTGCCAGGGGTTAGCAGCACCTTCAAGGGCAGGTTCAGATCTCTACAAGCATTTCTTGGATGTTAAGGCATACCGTTTCTTTCTTAAAGCCATTGTTTGCAGTGACTCAGCCCACTCTCTTTGCAGCTCTGCCAGGCTCCCCCACACCAGGACATTCTGCTAAAGGGGCCTGGGAATACAGAATTAACTCACCAGGAGATTCCCACCGTGCCAGGGCTGCTCCGCACAGCTGCTGTGCCCTGGAGAAGACAGCCTGCAGGGCTTGCTGGCCCCAACACCCGCTGTGCCTGCAGAGCCTGCGCTTCGCAGCACGCAGGGTGGCCTTGGCAAAGCTGCAGCCCAGGAGCTGTGCTGTCCCCCTGACATTGCCCTTGCCTTTGCCATCCCTGCCACTCCCTCGAAGGATAGCCACCAGGGATGGGATTTTGGAGGAAAACAAGTGGGAGGCCACCGCTGATTGCCAGCCTGCTGCAGTGCTCTGCCTGCATTCCCGCTGCCCGCCTTCCTCTCCGCCCCAAGCTGAGTGTCACCTGCTGCTCACCAGTGCCAGCACAGCCGGCACTGTCCCCAGGGCAGCTTCTGACCCAGCCTTTCCGAGGGGTCTTTGCAGCACAGCACATCTTCCTGTGCTCGCCAAGGGATGGTGGCCAACGTGGTGCCACGCGTACCTGCACGTCTGGAATGTGATTTACTGAGGGTTTCTTGTTGCTCCTTTTCTGCTGTTCACCAACAGATGGTAGCAGCACTGCTGCTGTCATGCCAGGCCCGAAGCTGCTCGCAGCAGGCGATGACTTCTGCTCCGAAACTTTTCCTACTTGATGAAAAGTCATGCTTGCCCATCTCCTTGCACCTCACTAGCTGCATCTCTAGTGCAAGTTCAGGGAACAAATTATCTCCCAGCACATCATATTCTCAATTCAAAGCTCTAGAGAGGGACATGGGCAGTTGTTGGGGTTGAATCTCTGTTCACTGAGGCTGGTGAATCAAAATGTGCTCCAGTGCACCAGCAATGCCTGGGCTGAGTGCCTCAAACCTCCTGTTCTGCATGGGGCTGCAGCAGTGCATCCTACCTGGCTCTGCCCGCAAAAAGCCGTTCACAAATTGTGACCAACACTCAGCTCAAAGATGGACATCTGCAAGATCTAAATGAATTAATTCATGAATTATTTACAAATTTAATTCTTAGGAAAAGTCCAAGCATTTTGTGCCACTGGTTGCACTGGCCCCTTGCACTGGATGGGGTCTGAGCCACTCTCTGTCTTTGTGGGGTGAGCACCAAAGCCAGTGGAAGCTTTGGCTAAACAAGGTCTCATTAAGATGGAGCTAAGTACAGATCTCAGGATTTGGTCTGCAGCAAAACTGCTCTGCAGAAGAAAAACAAACTAACAAACAACAACTCTGCTCCAGAGGCTTCCCCTAATTCTGTAAAGTGCTTTGAGGCTTGTGAGCAGCTCCAAATAATCAATAATACCATTAACAAAAAGGTGGCCGAATGGCAGCTACCTCTGATTAAAATAGAGCCCTCGGTGTATTGCAGCAAACAGCCATGTAGCCATTTCTCTGATCAGGAGCAGGTCTTTCCTAGTGTCATATAATTCATGTTAAAATCGCAGCAATAAGGCAGACTGCCTTGCAGCTGTTCACAAGTCTTTGGAGGCTGCCATTATACTTCACCTTTTTAATGCTTTATGTATTACAGTTTTATTTTCACCTAAGGCTGTGATCCTAAGCTTCCTCACAGCCTTATCTACAACTCATATTTCAAAGCCTAATTTTCCTGCCCCCAAACGTAGAATAAAATAGCTTGCAAAAAGGGCTGCAAGGAAGCTGCAAGTTCTGCGGTTTTACAGCCCTTCTCCATCAGATCTGTATAGGTACTATTCCTCATGGAGCCAAAAACTTCCCAGAGAAGTACTGTAGCTAGAAGATATTTCTTGACCTGGCATACACTCTGTCCACCCCAGCTGGTGGAGACATTATGAAATTTTAATTGGACTGAGAGCAAGATATCACTATAATTGGAGCCCAAGTGCCTGCACGAGCCTGAGAGCTAGGAGCTGCTGGAAATCCTCGACAGTCGCCAGCGGCCCCAGTGCCTGAACTTGCCTGTGCCCCTGCACAGAGGCGATACCCACCCTCTTCTCCACTCATGCTGCAGCCACTGGTTCCCTTCCAGAAATAAAAGGTTTTGCAAAGGAAGAATGCCCAGGCCCATCCAGGTTTCCACTTCCTCCGCAGTGACACTAGCAGCAGCACAAGAAACCATGAGAGTATCTCAGTTCATCCTATCACAATCTTTTGGGAACATATGTTCCTTGTCACAGAAATGTCTCTCTGCTGCAGTGCTGGCAGTGGACTCTCACTGCAGAGAGCTGTGATCCCCTTCTACACTGCCTGGCTGGCTGGACAAGCCTACTGTGGCTATATGAGCACAGTGGTCCCATGGCAGGCACAGCTTGCCCTGCAGCACAGCATCTCAGGTCAATGCACTCACTGGTTTTGTACCATCGTAAACCAAGACATAAACCAAGCACTGACTTCCACCGCCTCCAAAAGGTAGACAGGACCATTGGTTGGAAAAGCAGGCATGTTTGAGGAATGTAAATGGTGGGATTATTTATTGTTCACATAGATGTTCAGCCTTTAGCATGTTGCCTGGCTCCATGTAATCATAAAAATCACTCAGCTGAGTCAGTGATCTAACTGTAGGCCCCTCAGCCCAGAGACTGAAATTACCACAGAAGGCCTGTGTTTAAACATTCATGCCCACATGACACTTGCTCCCACATACACTTTTTAAATCTTTGCCAGACATGGTGAGAGATCATCCTGCATATGTCACATATAAAATAAGATCTCAGTTTTCCTAGGAAGCCCACATGGAAGAATCTTCAGGAAAACAAGGTGCTGCTACAAAATAACAGTCTGAATGCTTAGCTGAGATTGTCATTATCTAAAGGTCAAAGCAAACCTCCCTTGCATAACACGCTCTTTTGCCTAGGGAAGGACAAATCCAAGCTTCAAGGCAGCCAAGTGCTCCCCCTTCCAAACAGGTATCTGCTAACAGAGCTGCCTGCCACGCAGGGATGTTACCTTCCTTCCACTGCTCCCCACTCTGGCCATCCCTGCTGTGAGGGGCTTTTCCCACTACTGCTGCTCTGGGAAATCTCGACTCCTGACACCAGCACTATGGAGGTGGCTCCTGCTGACGCACCATCACTTTATGGTGCAGCTCAGCAAAAGCTTTGGCTCCTTTTCTGCCTGTGGTGCCATAAAACCTCAGTGTGCAAATGGCCCCATGTCAGGGCAAGGAACCGCCTTTGCCAAGTTATTTGGTTGGTAATGGTCTTGGTTTATGCCAGTGTGAGAGACAGGAGACCAGAAACACCTTGTGTCCCTGTGGGTGCTGTACCGAGGCCCCTCTCCACGTGACTGTCTGGTCTGTGCTCTTCGAGGGACAGGCGCTGCCAGGAGAAGGCTCTGACATTACTCATGGGCTATGCTGTCATTCATTGTCCTAAGAAAAGGAGTATTTCTGAAAATACAACAGTGACCTGAAGAAGCAGGACACTTTAAAGCGCTTGTGTTGGGCACAGGTGTCCTAGGGGACATCTGAGCACACTCTCTGTTGTTTTGAAACCACTGGACAAGTTCCTGGCTCCAGTTAAAGGAAATGGCACCCGTGGGTTGGCTTCAGTAAGGTCTCCAGCATCAGCAACAGAGTGTGCTTGGGGACTAAGGATGAAATTTAATTTGGCTTATGTGCCTGATCTCCTTTAGCATCAGGATTGCTAAACAGAAAAAAAATAATTTAAAAAAGGAAAAGGCACTTGAAGAATGGACTGTTTGCCTCATATATAGCATTCATTGAAGCACAGCTGGGAACAGATTTATGACTCCAAAAATGACCCATCCTATTTAGTGCTGGCTTCCTCATCACACTCTCACCTCTCCATGTTCCACATCTCCCATTACATCCAGCAGAGCTGCAAACCTGCACCCCAGCACCAGGCACAGCTAAGCCATTCTCTGCCCACTGCCCCCAGCCAGCCTCCAGCCCACCTGTGTGGCAACCACAAAGAGAAAGCAAGCAAAATAACCATAGGAAAATGCTTCACATTTTAGTTGCAGTTTTCATCTGAACAAAGCGTTTTACAAAGCATGGTGAATTCAATTAACGAAGCCTTAATTTCTTAATTCATTAAAAAACAGAGTTTGCTTTATGATCTCATAATTGAAATCAAGTTGTAAGACACTGACTAAATTCAATTTTTTCTCATTTTATATGAAAATTGATGAAAAAGAGTATTAAAAACCTGAGTCTATTTTGAGTGGGAAGGGAAGGAAATCCACTTCTTTGTTATAATGAGCTATCTATATTTCTGCTAAAACATTCTCCAGTCATGCCATCCAGCAGGCATACTCTGCGAATCTGAAGGCAGAATGAGGTCCCTGCCCTGGGAGCACAGTACCTCATTTGGGAAGAAAGCGGCCTGGAAGCTCTGATCTGCAGCCAGCGCTCATCCCGCAGTGTCGGGGTGGCCCCGGAACAGGCCTGCCCAAGCAACCAGGGACCAAAGTCAAACAGTACCAAGCCCCCAGTTAGCATAAATAATTGCCTTTTCAACATGAAGGCCCCCACTGTGACTTTCCCATCGAGGAACTATGTGCTACTAAGAGAATTAAAGGTTGAAGGTTCATTACTGGGACAAGTAGAGCACGAACTTTTGCAAAATGCCTCATCGATTAGCATCATCTCTTGACCTAAAAGAGAAATTCTAAAGAGAGTTGATAGGAAGTTGATTCCTGCTGGGGTTTATTGCTATTAAGTATTATTATTATTACTATTATTATTATTATTATTATTGATTTTGGCTCATTATTTTCCTTTATTATAGGAAGAAAAAAACCCCAACCAAACAAAGGAAGAGGAAAGAAAAAGAAGTTCAATCGGCTTTTCATCAGTCTGGCTCCAGGTAAGGCTACTCATATTGCAAGGCAAAATAGAGTTGCACATATAGATGCTATTAATACTTCCTTTCTAATTAAATTCCACAAGAAATTGTGCAGGATATTTCTGTCCCCATACTCATTCTAGTCCCATCATCTTTTGATTAACTATCCTCATGCACTAGGAATTAAGGTGTGACCTCTAACTTTTTTTGAGAGAGATGTGCTGTTTTTAATATTAACAGCTCCATCTTTTCATTGTTCCTTGAGCAGGGTTGGGAGGAGAAATATAATTACACACAATGGGGGTATAATTCATACATTAAAAGTGACATTAAAATGATAGGTAGCAAAATATAACAATGTAACAGCTTGTCTGTCACTCTTATGGATGGCTGGCACCCTCCAACCCCATTACAAACACATCCCTGGAGGGAGCGCAGCAGGAAGACGTGAGTGACATTAACACCAGCAGAGACCTCACGGTGCCCGGTGCCACGGGGCCCTTGGCAGGGATATCCAATTTAAACTCCTGGCAGGTCTCTGCTTCCTGCAGGTGCCACATCCTCGAGCTGCCTGCTGCCGCTGCCCACACCACCAGCACCCGTGGGTCCTGCTCTCCCAGCGAGAAACCGCTCCAGCATTGCAAACTCCTGAAGCAGAATCCCAGCGCTTCCACGAGGAGATAACGTTATACACTTTGATGTATCTGGGGCATGAGAGGTCCTCCTAAGTAGCACACAGGAGAGCAGCTCTGCTGTCTGCAACATTGCCTCCTTCCTAGAAAAATGAGCTGGCCCAGGCAGCGAGGAAGCCAAGCACCCATCAGTGGGGAGGCAAATCACAAGGGCTGTTTGCGTGGAGCCCGGCTGTGGGTACCAGCTGCCCGCGAGGCAGGGGATGCCTGGGTTCAGCTACGGCTCTGCTGTAGTGACACGTCTGCCCTGGCAAATCATTTGAGCTTTGCCTGCCTGCGGGACCTGCAGTCCAGTTTCACTTGCACTGCTTATACACGGCTGAACAGAAACTGGTGCAAACCCCCAAGCATGCAAATCTGGGGATTTTTTCCTGCTTAGCTGCAGGGTACTCCCCGTCAGCATAACCTAAATGCAAAATGCTGTTTGGAAACTGAATTAGGGCATCATCTGCTGAATGCACCAATGTCCAGCGTCCTCCCCTTCCACATGGCTGCCAGGCATCCCTCTGGGGTTCCTGCACCAGCTCGCAGGCAGATGGGTTCGTGCTGATCTGCCCTAACGTGACCCATTTGGGCTGAAGAGAATTAGCAAACATCCACGTGGGTAGGACCAATCCCCCGGGGAAGGGAGGCACGGTTTCCCCAAAAGCCCAGCTGACTCCAGAGGAGGATGCTGTCCATGGACAGGGGAAGCTAGGGCTTAAATGGTCTCAGTGTATGCCTTCCTGAGGCTATAAAGAACTTTGTTCTGAGCTCAGGTGCTTTGGTTAGTGATCACCATGCTTTATCTAGTATGAAAATCAAATTAACTTAGGCATATGCTCATATTTAAGTGTAACTGGCTCCATGGTTTATCCCCACAAAGACAAATCTGCAATTCCTCCTCTCTTGAAAACCTTTCTGTGACACTGGAGCCATGCTGCCTCTCCTGCTTGAGCTTCACAGAGTACTAGTCTTCATGTTCCTCAAACACAAATAGTACATGTTGCTTCTGACAGCAATTAGCTAACCTTCAGTTAAAATTTTTTCAGGTCCAGTTTTTAGACCTGAAGGTCCTGATGAATTAAATACAAGTGTAAAAACATCAGTATTGTAACTGGGGGATTCTGAAAAGGTGCAGCTCCATGTGGAGAGGAATGTGAAAATCCAGAAATATTCAGCCTGAAACCTTATACCAGCAGCCAGCAAAAGTCTAGCAGCAGGAGCTGCACTGTACTCACAATATTCTAGGTAAAATATGCAAATTGTTCACTTTTGTCTGGATAGTGAAATGTATATTTTAAGACCAACCTGTTTTGAAGAGCACCAGCCCTTCCTGCTCCCTGCTTTTTACACCTGCAGGTCTCATTTAGACACCAGTTAACTAACTGGGAGGTGAGACTGTTGGGGGTCTTGCTGCAGCATGCAGTTTTCTTGCCCTTCATCACCCTGCAAATGTAACTGCAGGATTTTTGCCATGGTTGTATTTGTTTCGAGGAAAATGGATGATGGGAAGTCTCCACAACCAGACTGCACACCTTGCTCTCTCCAAGTCCTTCCCAGCCACTGCCCCACACCTCAGGCCTGCCAATCCAGCCTATTTCTCCATGCACAGGAGTTGGTTTCATCCCTGTGATGGTTTTTTTTTGCCTTTTTTTTTCCTTTTTTAAACATTGAATATTTTAGTTCCATTCTTCACTGTATAAACATAAGGAATTAACGGGCACCAGAAGTAAGGTTTCGCTGTGTTAATTACAGCAGCCCCAGTTCTTTTGGAGCGGTGTGGAGCAGCACATCGCAGCAGCCCCAGTGGAAAACAGATCACCGACACGGTGCTGTGCTTTCTCAGGCTGCGGCACCGGAAGCAACCCCAAGGAATTAGGTTTTCTTGATGTCTAAAATTAACTGGAAAAATTAGTACTTGCCATAGTGGCTACCCCAAATAAAAGCATCAGATGCTTCCTGTGGCAGAAATTTAAACCATTGTGATCTGTAATTTCTATATCAAGCAAACCTGAAGTCTCCATGGCACAACAGCCTGCCCAAAGAGTAGGATAAGGGTGACTGCTTCAGCATCTATCCCTCCTTCTGGAGCCCCATCCCACATGAGGCTCTGCTTCACTCTTGGCTTGTCCTCTCTAAAACAGGGAATGAATCTCAGTCCTCAGGTACGCTCAGTATTAAATAAAATCACTTTCCGTGTCACCATAACTTTCATGTCAGCTGGTAAATTGTGGTTATAGAGGTTAGAGCAATCACCGATGTGCTGTTTCAGGCAGCACACACATAGAAACTAAAATGACCACATTGGGATAAATGGACTTCATGTTAATTTCTGGTAACCTTCAGAATGGTAAATGTAAGACTGAAAAATAATGCACTCCTGGAAAATGTAGGACAGTTGGGATGTGAGGTTAAATTTAATGATTTATAGCCAGCTGTAGTTTTATGCAGTCATTGAATTGGATTCTATTTTCCATGGGCTGCTGGTTCCTGTTCCCTGCATCCACATTGCCAAAAAGGTAAAAGGATGGTGGCTCTCACCTTGAACATTTTTGGGCATAAGCTGGTTTTTAAACAACAAAAATTAAAAATCTTTGGGTATGCATTTATCCCACGGCATTAGTTCTTCTTTTTCCCCATACAGTTATACCCACCATTCTCTACCATTTCACACTCCTGAGTCCTGCAAAGCCTGAGGTAAGGTAAAACTATTTAATGGTATCCATACCATGGGTAGACCTGCAAAGTGCCATAGCATCATCTGATCCCAGTGCCCCAGGAAGCCCTACTTGATGGGCAGCCCAGTATGATTGCACAGCATGGGGAGTAACAAACTACATCCAGCTTAAAAAACTCTGTTACATTAAAGGCTAAATCTGTCTGTCTGTCTGCCTAGTAATTACTCCAATATATTACCATGACACTCAGGAAAACAGGCAGCTAGAAATACCTTAGTAAATTATATATATAACATTACCCTTTTAATAAACAAAATATTTATATAGTTAAGATATTTTTGAGCTGCATGCTTCCATTCTCCATGAAGCCTTTACCTGGATATGCACATTTTCACATTTTATTGTTAACATAAGATTTAAGTGCATATCTAAGGGTTTAACAGTGCAACTGGAAAGCTCTCCATGGACCATGAGTCATTAGCTGCAGCTTACAGCAGATGAACACTGAGCCTTTGGAGTAAAAAGCAGGGGATTGTGCTTATTTGGGGTGGCTTGCAAGCGCTGGAGGGGAGCAGTGTTGAAGGGTGCGGGTCTGGCCCTAGTATATCACCCCCAACGGGTCTCTGGTCATGTGGTGTCCTGAGCACATGGAGTTGCAGTATCATCACCATGCTGGCATGTCAATCCATAACTTCATTTATTAAACAGCATCTTCCCGTTTTTTTCTCTTTTGCACATCCTAAAATCCTCACATAACTTGAGAGGGCTGTTCAATATATGTGTCTCGGCAGAAAATAAAAGCTGGAAAAGAAGATACGATGCTCTTTTTCAAGACAGCCCAGGGTCAACCTCTACACTTGTTCTTTCGGGGGCTTTTCTACTCCACTTGCAGTCACCAGCCAGCGCTCCGCACGGCCAGGCTGCTCGCCCAGGCGCTTGCGAGAGCCATTTCAGTGCACAGATTTAAAGGCTGCTGTTGAAAACAGGTCCAGCAAGACTGACCTGTGATCTCCTCAGCGGGGCCAGGCAAAGCTCTTGCAAGCTACAAGCACGAACAGTAGGCTGAATATCCTGCACACGCAATTTCAGCTCATCAGGGTTTCTGTGCAGGAGGATGGCACTGGGGCACGAAGAGCACGGGAGCCAGAGGTGGACGCAGCCCCCTGGCTTTGTAGCCACACTCACTCCCCGTGTGGGGGACGGGATTCATTTCATCTCCAGCAGCTCTGGGAAGCCGACACTGATGGCACTAACACCAGCCACAGACAAGGCTGGGTCTCCTCAGGCCCTGCAGTGCAGGGTGGCTGCAGCAAGTGCCCAGGGAGTGACTGGGTGCGGGTCCAGGGCCAGCCACACTTGGTTCAACTGCTGGTGTTTCCTTCAGCAGGAGTGAGGTCAGACCTCTGAAAAGGAGCTTGAAGGAGGTGAGGAAAACCCTAGACACAGCCCCATCTCTGCTAAGTAATGCCAGTGGAGAAGTCAGCAGTGTGGTTCAGCCATCAGCAGCAGCAACTCCAGGCACCAGCGGAAGTGGCCATCCACCACGAGCTGCAGAAAGTCCAGAAAAGCACAGTGAAAACCATGAGTACATACAGTTTAAATGAGCCTGTGCTTTGAGGAGGGCCACTGCAAATGAGCTGAGCATTTGAAGGTCCCATGAGAGTCAATGGCAATTGCAGGCACATGGCTTCTCTGACAATAACAATGTTTTACCTTTGCTCTCATAATGACAAGATATTAACAGGAAAACCAAGAGGATAATCTTTACACCCTCCAAAGTGCATTTGCAACCAGATGGACAGGTAGCAAACAGAGATGACTCCCAGCTCCAGGGTGCCTCCAGCCACCAAGTGCCAGCAGAGGTGGTGCCACAGCTGTCACTGCCAGCAGTCCTGCTGCAGGAGGGGAGGGCACGCTCCCTCTCGCCCCGGTATTTCTCATGGCACATCAAGCTGCTGCTGTTAGCAACCCAGCCCTGGGCCAGCACAGCCACAGAGCTACTGGGCACACCCTGCAGCTTCTTCTAGCAGTGATAGATCTGTTCTAAAAACACATTTCCTCTTTATAGAAGTCTTTAGTGGTTCTGAATAATTATTCCCTGTGATACTATTTCCCATAGTTTTAGGAGCCAGTGATATATTTTACTGCTGTCCATCTATTAGATTTTCATTTCCTCAGGAACACTTTTCTACTGAAAGGAGACAGTGCAGGCTCCCTGTGATTGGACATGAAGCATTGGCAATAAAAACTTGCAGCAAGTTTTCATTTTCTTAGCTTCTTGAGCTAAGTTTCTGGACAACTGACATCCATTTGTCAAAAAAGATTATTATGAAGCTATACCTGTGAGCTTATAAGCGAAACCTATTGACTTACTGTCTCTGTGAAATTTCTTCTCAACTCTTTCCAACAGAGCTGAACACAAAGCTGGCCATGTCCCCAGGGAGCAATTCAAATAAACTTTTAAGCTAGTACCAGTGCCCAACACACCTCCTTCCAGGACTGGCAAGACTTAAAGAAACCCACTGGGAAGAGCTGTACAAGTGCTGCTGTGGAGAGCTGTGAGACGCACTTCTCTTTGATTTGGAGTGGCCGATGCTCTGGGGACCGTCACACAATGTCTGGGTAGTGGGTCACCTAGGAGATGAGTTATCACTATCACCCATGCAGATGATGCAGCTCTCCTGCAATAGCAGCACACACAGGTGTATTTCCCCCCTTTATCTATTCTGCAGAACAACCCAATGCCTTGGCAGAGGAACAGAAGGCTGAGAGTGGGGCAAGCTTAAGCTTGCCATGTGGTCCAGGCAGGCTGGGCTAATTCGGGTGTGCAATGCCCTGTGCCTCCTGCCGGGTGCTTTGCGTGGGCAGCGTGGGCAGGCTGCGGTCCCTGGCAGGCCGTGGGAGGAGCCAGCCACCCGCACACCCAGAGCCTGTATCATGGAAATTGCACTCTGTGATGGTAGGAAGTCTCTTAACACAGGGACAGGAAAAGTTTTGGCTGTCTTTTTCCCTTGTCATCTCTGCCTGCCGTTATCCCTCCTTGCGCTGGAATAAGGAGGTCAGCCAGACCCACACAATTAGAGGAAATTGTGTAAGGTTGACCTTGTACCCTGTCAGGTCCTTTCAAGCTTGGGCAGTCTTTATCAGTAGCAGCATAGAAAACAGAAGAGATGTGCTTATAGGTGGGAGAATGAGATTGTTAAGACATTTTTCCCCTCACTCTCCACAAACTAAGATAGTACCTCTGCCACTTGGGTGAACTTAGGTTATTCCTACTCATATCTGGCAGCCCGTGGTTTCCTCCTTCATCTTGACTTCTGCTATTTTCATTCTGTGATGTCTGTACTTTTGCAGTATTGGGAGTGGATTGTGTGTGGATCACTAACTTTTGGACAGGTCAGCTATCTCAGCCTGAGCACCACTAGATGGATACTAATAAGAGGAAACGAATAGATCAAAGAAAATTCTCTCTTTTACTCCTCATATCCCTTTCCCAGGCACGCTGCTTTCTTCTGCTCTTGTTGTTGCTGCCCTTTCTCACTCTGCGTTTATGCTCTGATTTCTGCAGATGGAGCTGTACCAAGAAGAGGTGAAGATTGACTTTTTAGGTCTGCTGGAACTACACGAATGAGCCTGCGTGGAGCCTCCCCTTCAAAAGGGATCATGTAAAAGAGATAATGGATTCTACAAACTGTGCACAAATTTAACAAAACAATTAGAGCTGTGCCTGTTAGAAGACAGGTGATGGTGCTGTGGGGAACACATGGATGGAATGTGGAAGTGGCTGTTTGAAGGAGAGATCTAAATCCTGTAAAGGGTGGGGGTGTCCAGCCCAATTAAGTCATTTGACAGCTGGACCTGGCTGTAGCTAATATTTGGCCTACACGGATCTAGATAAGCATACCATGTTTGTCACTTGGCAGAAGTGTAGGAGCCCTGGAAGAGCTGGCAAACACCTCTTCATTTTGTACAGCCTTAGGAGACCCAAGAGTGGAAGCCTGGGAAGGTCACTGTGGTTGCTATGAGCTGGAAAGAAAGTTTTCCAAGGGTACTGTCTAAGCATAAGGCCAATTTCCCTTTATTTGGAAATGGTAGAATCTGGTACAGGGTGTGACTGACCAACACATAACAACTGTGTACTTGTCCTACCCACCAATAGACGCTGTGTAATTCACCCCAGTGACATGAGTGAGCTGGTCATGCAGAAATGTTGGAGACCAGAGTGTCTCTGGCCACACTGATCTTGGCTGCAGACATGCACGTGTCTCAGCTGCATTGCTGTAGCTGCCTCTGAAGGCCCGGTTTGACTGGAAAAGTGTCAGCTATTGATGGTAATGCCTGAAAAGGAGCTGCTCAGCCTGACTATCAGGCTGGCTCACAACAGCTGCAGTTAGGAAAAAACATCCTTTACCAGTAAAAGAAGTAAACTGGATTGGGAATCAACAGGATACAATAACCTGGATTCCCAAAATACTGTTTTCATGGTACTTTGAGGATTTCCAGGGCAGAAAGCAAGCATCTCACACGGCGGGAGGAATGTGCTGGGTGAGACTTCCTGTTTCTGCTGCACTGGCAGGTTACGGGAGACAAGGCTCTAAAACTGAGAAATTTGGTGGTTTGGACCTATGAATTCAAAGTAGTTGGGCCCTGGGAACTTTGTGCAAGTTTGTCTGCATTGGGACCTAGGATGCTTTCCCAAAGCAATTTGAGTTACCTTCTTTGGAAACACATTAAGACAAAAATATCCCACATGGCAAAGGTCTGCCAGGCCACCAAGCATTTGGTAGGGCTGGGGGAACAGGGTGGCAAATGCTGATTTCCAGCAGCTGAGTCAGTTTGTGGTGTAGTTAAGGATGTACAGAACTCTTGCCTAACCCCTTCCTTATCTCCTGGCTTTTGCTTTTTTTTTAAAAAAACCTCAGTTTAAACGTCAGCCCTAAGAACAGTGATGTGGCACAAGGAATGAAGATACACAAACTGCACTCAGTCCAACCCAAAGTGCTCACTCTGCTTTGGACACATTAACAGACCTGGGCACAGCAAGCAGCTTCTGGAGGTGCCATGATCTGCAAAGGTGCCCTGAGACACCAGCTCACATCAGAGAGCCTGGATTAGACACAGTGGAGAGAGGCAAATCAGAAGTGCATGACAAATTAATGGCTTTGCAATTTGTTACTACAGCA
Organism: Callaeas wilsoni; assembly: GCA_013398955.1. Classification (NCBI taxonomy): domain Eukaryota; kingdom Metazoa; phylum Chordata; class Aves; order Passeriformes; family Callaeidae; genus Callaeas; species Callaeas wilsoni. The sequence goes on along the minus strand of VWPU01018914.1, from coordinate 7,461 downwards.
ATGGTGTGAGTTCAGGTATGCAGACCAGGCTGTCTGGTGCCAGCCTCAAGGCACTCTGGGCAGATAATAGGTGCAACACGTTCTTGAAAGACACAGCCTTCAGAAATAGCTTTCAAATATGTTTTCAAAAATGGTAAGTCCTTATTAAACTAATGATTCTAATTAAATAAGTCCTTATTAAACTAATTACTCTAATTTTTATTATCTTAGCAAATGAGTGCACGAACACCAAGGTTCAGTGACCAGTTGCTTCCTAGATTTCTTTATGCACAGGGTATTTGTTGAAAGCTGTTTTAATGGCCTGTGCTAAGTAAAATGGAACAATCCTTCCATTAGTGCAGCTTGGAGATGGCGTCTCACTTGTGGTTTCCGTTTTTCAGATGCATTAATAACTACAGCCCATATTAAATCCCAGCATCAAGGACTTGCTCCACGTCTGGTTATTAACAAACCAGTGGGAAGTTCTGCCTGACCCCCAGGGCACTGCTGGGAACAGGAGCCAGCTCGGGCATCTCCTCCCCAGGGCTGCACATCACCTTACAGCCATACCCTTCAACAGGCGGCGTGGACACAACACAGCATACGTGGATCAAAGGCACCTGTGACCTGCGCTCACGGGGCAGGGCACTGGCTGTGCTGCCGAGGAGGACACTGCCAGCTTCTCGCACAGCCGTGTGCAGGTACCTCCTCCTGACACCCCGTGCCCGTGCTGAGGCTGGCCGAGCAGCCGGTCACCAGCTCGGCTGCGGCCTCCTGCCGTCACCCACTTCAGCGCAACAGCCCAGCAGCCCCAGCCTTCGCTCCGTGCTTTTGACTCATGTTTGGGCTTTCAAATACAAGATGCATGCAGTATTTCAAAGACAAAACACCAATCACCTCTGACACCGCTTGTTTTTAAAACCTCATTCGATATTTATATGCGCCATGTATTTTCCCTGGTGGTTGTACTGAGAAATTATGGTAGATTTAAATTTTTTCAACCCAATTATTCTCCTGAATGTTTTCTGCTAGCTGAAAAGTAGTACATGGGGAAAAAACCCAACAACAACAAATTCAAATTTGACCACTGAGGTCAGAAAACATCCTCCCACATGGCAGGGTGGTCCCATCCTTGTGTGGAGGAGCTCACAACTGCCCGCTCGCGGCAGGTATGTCAGCCCAGCCAACTTTCTTCAGTTGTGATCTAACACAGCAATTTCACCCCATGCGAAAGCAGGATACTCAGTTTACTGAAAAAGGTGATGTGCAACTTTTTTAACAGCACCAGTGGGAGTATTTCCACCTCCAAAGCTTTTCTGTGTACATCAACCCTTCCTACCCAAAGTAGGGAAGTCAAGGCTGTTTTCCAAACATCTCTGATGGCAGACAAGGCAGGTAGAAATTATTTTTGTGCAGATTCCAGGGAGACCTCAGGAGGACTGGACCTTGGACAAAGAACTGCCTCTGATCCCAGCAGTACCAGTAGGAAGCACAGCTGGCTTCAGCTGTCACTGTGACACTAGGGCAGGCTGCAGGCCACTACAGCCCCTTATTGCCCATGCAGAGTTGAGTCAAAATTGATGAAAACTAACCCAGGCCACTTTGTCTGAAATCAGCATGGAAACACTCATCTGTTCCCATACACCACTGGGCCCCTCTGCGGGAGGGAACAGACACTGAGGAGTGGGAACATAACCCTGATTACAAGGAGATGTCACCCGGGTTTGCCTCCATCCTACCAAGCCATAGCTCGCCAGGTCCAGCAGTCATTTTTGGAGGCACTGGCTGCCTTGGGCCTGCCCATAGCAAACCCCCGCATCCTGCCAAGCCCCTGTGGTGCCACAGCCCTCCTGCTGGCCCCCACTCGACCACCCCCGCGTCTCCAAGCTCTCCCCGTTTGCTAACATTCCCATTAGCTGGTAATGACTGCCATTTAGAAAACATATTTCCTCCCACATGGTTCCAGAGGGGTTTGCAAACTGAGCGACAAGAGCTCAGCAGGGACTGCTCTGCTCTCTGGGGCCAAGCATCGCGGCGGCTCCAGGGCGCAGCGCAGCCCAGAAGTCCCACGCACCAGCACTGCTGTGGGACGGGGCTGCCAGCAAGGGGCTCGGCACTGGGGACGGATTCCTGCATGCAGAGCACCCCTTCAGGGGAAGTCGGCCCCAACTCGACCAGAAAGCCTCAGGCATCAGCGGTTGCTGGTGTCCCCAGGCCTCCCGGCAGCCCAGTGTGGTTGGTGCCCGGCGGGCACAGGCTGCCCAGGGACCACCTCCGCTCGGCACGGTAGGTGTGCGGTACCGACTGTCCCACACCTGTCACGGGGCAGAGAGAGCTGGCGAGACAATAACTGGGACAAAATTCCGCTACTTTCCTAATTTTCGAAATGTCCAGCCATTAAGTGTTTATTTCAAATTCCTTGCCGCGGAGTCATTACGCATTCAGGTGGAGAGGAAAGTGAGCTCCACAGGAGGCTGACAGTAATTCTGCATTAGTTAAGCATTAGCTGACAGACATACAAAGCAAAGCCATTACTCCTGTCAGCCGCTCTGTCCCAACTCCTGTCCCCATTGTGGAGCTCCTCCAACCAAAAGCTCCAGAGCACCGCATAAATGCAGGAATGAAAGCCTGGCAAGAGGGGGGGGAGGGGAGGGGCCAGTCGTAATTAGAGGTGAATGAAAGTGGGGGGAAGGATTTCGTCTGGAACACAGTTTGGCAAAGTGTTACCGTTGCATTTATTTATTTATTTATTTCGGTGCTTTTCTGTTGAAGCAATGTCATGGATACAAACCTTTCCTAATGCACACTGGCCATTTAGAGCAGGCGCGCCAGAAGCAATGCTTACATAGACTTCAGATTGCTAAATATTAAACCAATTTGAATTTATTTGAAATTCATGCCATTAGTAATGATATTGTAAAACCACAAGAAGTCCCTAGAAAATTTGGCCTCCAAATAGTTTTGACTAAATCACTTACTACATACAAATCAGTAAGTACTATTAATAGCAAAATAAATACATTAAGAGATCACAGAGTACAGCCAGGATCCAGAATTGTATAAGACATCAATGATGCTTTTCTGCAGAGTAAACTTTAAAAAACATTAAATATACAGAAAATCAATGCAAATGACAATTTCCTATGATTACTGTTATTGGGTGCAAAATCAAGGATACATGGAGCAAATAATTAATTCTTCGTAGCATTTCTTTAGCCCTCTGTGATCAGCCTGTCTGGCTGAGGACTGTCCCATCACCAGGACCTGCAGTTCAGAAACATCCTCAGAGCTATCAGGAAGAATTTCCAGTGTGGCAGAAGATCAAACTGGTGTCTTGGACAAGTCTTTGTATAAAAAGCAGAGCAAGTCTCAGGTAAGTCCTTCCTACTGCATTCTATTTAATGCAGAATTATGTCCAGGAACCTAAATAGCACATTATAAAGTATTTAAAGACATAATAAGGCAAAAAAATCCAGAAACTCCCCAGCCCTCCATTCTTGCTGTTTACCAGATGATGTCCATGTGATGTCCATGCTAAAAGCTTTTGCAGAAGCAAACACAAAGACATGAAGTGAACAGGACCCACATTTCCTGTGTGTCTGTTTGTGTGAGGTCCCCCACAGGTATAGAAAATAAAGTCCAGGAAGAAGTAGAATTTACCACTCTCTATGATCTGGGTGAGACTCAGTTGAATACTTACATTCAATTAAATTCTCTCGGTACCTCCTGGTGCTATTTTTGCCCCAAATACAGTCACTGCTGTGCAGCTTTAGTCCTCTCCCTCTCTGTGGACAGACAGTGTCAGCAGTGAGGATTTTTCCCTCAGAACAGCACCTCTGAACAGCTTTTGTCTGATTTTACTTTCTTCCATAAATGGGCCATACAACAAGAGGAAAGGGACGATGGCTGACACAGTGGTACCTGGATGGCTGTGTGCACCTGGGTCCCCCAACAGCACCAAGCTGCCTGCAAGGCTGCTTTAGGGGTGCTCTGCCCTAAGTCCAGCAGCTCAAGCCATAACAAACCCTTTCTGTGAGCTAAGCTAATAGCAGAGGAGAAAAGAACAGTGAATTTTGAGAACCAGAAACCTTCTATTGTATCTCTTCAGTTTTAAGTTTAAATCTAATTCAGAGATGAAAGACCCTTTAGTCTAGCCTATGCCTTTAGGATCTCTATGGAAAGGCACAGAACAAACCTCACACCCACCAGACTTTCTAATGGTCCTGCAGGGCTTCTTGCCCAACACTCGAAGCCTGTTTTACTTTCTCTCTCTCCTCCCACCTTTAACTACTTCGACATCACCCACCTTTTAATGACTGACTTCAATATTTTATTGCCCTGTACCACTTTCTGTTAAACCACCCTTTATCATTTCCCTCCTGCCCGTTAGATGCTCCCCCTTAATAAATTATTAAAGCATGTATTTAGATCACAGAAGCAAAGGAATTAGATTACATTGATCCATGGCAATTTGCTCTCAAACAATTTCTTCATGAAACAACATCCCTGCCATGCTTCATCCACATCGAACCTCAATATTGAAATCTCACCTCCAACGTTTCCATCAGCCTGGGAGTCAGAGTGGGCATGGGGAAGGGGCACACACATCCCCACTGGGCAGGTGCTTTGCAGCATGAAAGGAGGCCCCCACAGAGAGGGTTATCAAACTTGAGAAGGGGTATTTCCTCCTTTCGGCATGCCATTTCTCTTTGGCAGTATTTTTCTTAAAGAAGAGACCAGATGGAATTTTAATTATTTTCAAGACTTCCCTGAAATAGCACTGTCTCCACACAGCCCTGCGCGCTGGCTCGGATGGCTGTGGTACCTTCCCGGTGACAGTGCGCTGTCACAGGCCCGTGTGACGGCAGTGTAACCACGTCCCACAGCACCGCAGTGGGGACAGGCAGATGTGGAAGGGGCTCACAAATGCAAATGCACTGGGGAGAGATCGTAAGGGAACTTCTATTCATTTTTATCTGCAGACAAATGTGCCTCCCAAACCTTGTCATTCTCCAAAACATTCCAGGTATCTGCATCGATTTTTTGACACAGCAATATATTTTCAAACGGAAAGCAGCAAAACAGACAGCGAAGTGTCACCTGCAACGTACCATAAATAAACACTAACAGTACCAAAACCATCCTGTGCCTCCAGGGAGCTTGTAGTTCTGCCATCAGGGGCTGATGGCATCCCACAGGGAAAGGCTGGGACTGGCAGGGAGGTTGGGACCACTGCCCCTGTCTCTTTCTGGATGGGATGGGGCCCTCACGGGTGCTGAGGAGCCCAGCCGAGCCCAGTGCCCACCTCTGAGCGGGGCCCTGCCCTGATGGCTAATTGCAGAAGACACACTACATGGGCAAAAACCCACTTAGCTTCAACAGCTTGCCTCTGTGGGGAAATTCATCTCAATCCAGCTCGGTGTATTCAAAGCAGAATAGCTATTTCTGACCAACCGAATCCATTATCAACCTTATTCCAAGCTCTAAAATTAGCCCAGGCTGAAAGTACAGATGAAGACTAACATTAATCAGGTAATTCAGTTTGAGCCTAAGCACAGGAGATAACTTTGCACACCAGTGGGATGAAGGATTGGTTTCCACAGTGAAAAACTATTCCTCTTCTGAGGGGATGCATTTTTCCAGGGCAGACAGGCCCAGGACATCGGCATGAGAGACCCTGCCCTGCCCAGGTCAGCACAGGAGGGTCCTGCCTTCACGGGACTGTGGTGCAGCTCCAGGCCCTTTGCTAAGGGGCTGCTGGATGTGGTCATGTCCCCAGCAGCCCTGGTGCACCCCTCAGCCAGGTGACCTCCCTGACACAGCCATGCTCCACCCTGTGGAGAAAGGAGCAAGTATTTTTCTCCTAATACTTCTCAGTTTTCCAGTAAGATATTAAAAGGGATCAGTTTCATTATAAAAATCAGCAAGAATAATTGCAGAGCTGTACAAAATAGCAGCAGCCAGGGCACCTTACTCTGTTGCACAGAGCTCAGCACTGTGTGGCTGGCTGGCCTGCACAGCACTCACCCTGCAGAGCACAATTATGCTAATTTTGTTAACTTGCCACATCAAAAATGAAATTAAACTCTTTCCTTCAGAGTCACATTTGAGGCTTGTGAGCAAAGAGTTTTCAAACCTACTTTGCCACTGTGGGAAGACAGAAGAGAACCCAGTGTGCCAAGAGGAGGTTTCTAACTTGGGGAATTTTGGAGAAAAACAGCTGTTTAAGTGCTGTTGCATTTATCAAATCTTTCAATAGCATATTGAGGAGATTGTTAATAGATGAACCAGCCTGCATTTGCTACGTGTTATCATAGCAAATCAAAGCAATACACAATTTTCTACAGGATCTGTATCGTTTTGGTGGGTGCAGTGCTTCCTGCACAGGACATGGAGTGCTCCTGGTTACCTGCCTGTCACTTCCACTGCCCCTAAACACTGAAGTCACCCCTCTGGGACAGGCTGGGGTGGTGGGCAGAGACAGGGGAGTTTGTTTCTAATTTTGGGGCAGTTTTGTTTCCTTGTTTGTAAAACTCAGAGGTAGCTAACAAAGAGTATCCATTTCTCACCAAAATCTAATTCAATGTTTAAATAGAAATTTTCTTCTTTTAAACCAAGTTTTTAATTTCATTACATGTTCTATAAATGCTCCAGGTAGGAAGTCGAACAAAGAAACTGCAACCCAGAAACAACTTTCTGCCCCTCTCCTTCTAAGTTCATCTCCACGAGCTCCCAGTGGCAGAAGAGTTGGAGCACAGATGCAGAAATAGAAGACCACCTTCGATTTTCCCCAAATAAAACAACTTTAAATCAAAACTCCAGTTTAATCAAGTGAGGGCTGGTGATTTCCTCAGCCTCGTGGTACTACTGAGCCTTCCTGCGCCTCTCGCGCCGAAGCGCCGGCCGGCCTGGGAGTGCAGCCGCACAGAGCTGCTCCCTGTGCCCGGCCCCGAGGCTGCAGCTCTCGCCCATCGCCCCCTGACCCACCACACACAGCCCCAGCTGTTCTGATTGATGCGTTCGGGATACGGCAAGGAGACTGTGCGGGATACCCCTCTGCCTGGGGAAGGAAGTCCTCCGTCATGCAGCTCTATTTTTCCTTTCTGTTCTTTCTGTAATCATCTGCCAGAGCAGGCTCCATACTGAATGGTTAAAAATACCATAGGATACGGTACTGGTACAGATGGATAACAGGGAAACAATACAGCCCTTCCATCATGTTTTACTGACAAGCATCCCGACCTATATGAGAACCATCCCAACCGAGCCGAACAATGCTCAGACGCATTATTTTAATTCCTCTTCTTGCTTTTCCCCAACTCTTTTCTTTTCCGAAGGCTCCCAGAAGCCAAATCTGTCCTGCAGCGCCAGGATCCTGCTGACCGTTCCCCCCGCCCCCCCGGCAGGGGTCTTGCTCAGCCCGCCTTGCCCGCGCTCCGTGCCGCCCTGGCCATCCCCTGCGAGCGTTCCAGCCGGGGAAGG
>VWPU01018912.1:0-17398 GCA_013398955.1 Callaeas wilsoni | reverse complement strand
GAGGGGGCCGGGGGGGCGGGCGCTTTCTCTGGGTGCGTGCAGGTTAAAATTAATCACGTTTCCTGAAGGTAAATGCATGCATGATGGCCTAGGCATTTTTCAGAGGAAAAATTAGGTTTATTACCGTAACACTTTGGGTATGTGCTTCTGATCGCTACTGTTTTTCAGATGGCAGTGGTGCAGCAGATAAGATTCGTTTAATACCTCAAGACTTTTTGGCAGAGCTGGTAAGTAGGGCGATAAATGGGGTGGGGGAGGGCTTCTGGCGCTCTAGGAAGCCGTTTTCTTTAAGCTCTTTTGGGTTTTGTGTGTTGCAGAGGGAAGCTTAGGTATGTGGTAGCTTGACTTGATTCATAAAACATACTAGTCCTGCTAAGAGCAATGGGTTTGCTTTAAATTTATGTTTTTATCCCAGAAGACTTCTAAAAATCTATTTTTGTCTGTCATCTAAATGATATATCAAAGTAACTTGTCTAAAGACCATTTGGCTTGTTTAGTGTCTACTTGAACAGTTAATATGAAACTGTTGTGTTAATTAGCAATAGTGGGGTAGAAACTGAAGTCTTGATTGGTTAATTGTTTTTTCTTGGATTTGATGGAATTTTAAAGTGAGTCACTTCAATTATTTCGTTCTTTACTGCGCACTCTTCATTCTTTTTATCCATTTTTGTATCAACAGTGGTTTTTTTTTGTTTTGTAGTCTCCCAAGTATTCAAACTATCTTTGTCTAGTTTATTAAAATATGCATTAACAATGTCTTCAAACATGTTTTCTTCACAGTGTGAACAAATAATTCAACATCTGAACCATAAGATCCTAGGTGTAAATACAGCTGAATTGTGTCAGGTAAGTTGGCACACCAGCACTTGTAAGCAAGAATAGTAGCTGTATCTGCTATTAAGGATAGAATTCCTAACATATTGTGGGGTTTTTTGTGTAAAGATGCTTTTACTGAATAATTCATTATTTGTAATTGTTTGAACATTCTGTTTCTAGAGAATTCAAACATCGGGGGTTGAGATTAATATTGGTGACCTGGCAAAAATAGCTAACATTCTTTCATTTCTATTTAGGTAAGCACAAAATAATTTACTTTGCACCATGTCTTTTTTCCTTCCATCAGAACTTGATGGTGGCATTGAAAAGTTATATCAAATGTGGGTATAAAATGAACTGATTTGGGAAAAGGGCAAAAGTTTGTAAGTCTTACTACACAAAAAGGAACACCGTGGCTTAGTTTCTGTCATTAAAAAGTGTAGTTACTTAATATATAGTATCACTTTTTGTAATAAAAAAATAAAGAGAGGAAATTGTTCCAAGATGCTGTCTGCAAGCTCTAGAACTAGTGGCAAGATAGAGGAAATTATGCTGACTTTTAAAGCTAAGTCAGCTGGGCCTTTGCCTGGAAAAAGTATGTTTTAAAAGCTTTGTGTTTCTTGGAGATTAGAAATCAGCATTTATGCCTTTTTGAAGGATACAGAGCTTATAATATTGCCTGCCATGAGTTGAGTTTTTAGGTAGTATTTTTTCTTGATACATTTTTCTATTTTTAGAAAGATAAAATTTTCAAGATCTTGGTTGTTCTTCTAATACATAGTATCTAAACACGTTATATAACATTAATACAACTGAGGAAAATATACCAGTAGAAATTTAAAATACTACTTTTCCATCTGTAAAATAGAATGTCTGAAGTTATATTTGACCATGCTACTTGGAGGACCAAATCACTTTCTCCTGTATTAATGTCTCTTTAAGAGGAGTGAACCTGCATGAACAAGCATAGAGTAGGACTTTTTGTTTTTACTTGTGTCTGTAGAGGAAATCAAGTGGCAATTTTCCTCTAGACTTGCTGCTTTTTCAGTTGAAGGGTTTATGGCATCATTTGACTCCTGTTAGTAGCCATTATACCATGAAGTCCTTACTTTTGGTGATACTTCAATTCCACCTACTGAATGTTTAATTAAATTGCCTTGTTTCTAAAGTAATGATACTGTTTAACTGCTCTATTCACACATCCCTCACTGGCTTATGCCTTCTTCCAGTTGCTACAGCACTTGGAGTCTGTGATTATTTTGGTTTGATGTTGGATGTTGTGCGAGTCCAGCAAAGCTGGGTCTCTGCATATTAGGACATATAAAAGTCATGTTGTTTTTTGCACATGGATACAAAAGATCAGTAACATTCTGGAAAAAAGTAATCGCGGGCTGCTGAATTGTTTTAAAGTACATGTAAAGTAGAAATACAAAGTGTTTCTTTGGGGCAAAATGAGGAATTGTATTAAATTTGTGGAGAACGAAGCTGACGCAGTGATCTCTGGCTGTATCTATTATAGCACAGCAGCCAGAAACAACCTCTCTACGGAAGAACTTGTCACCACCTTGGGCAGTGGCATCAGCACGCTGCCAAAACATGCGGTTCAAGTTATTCGTCACGTGTGGAACGAGCAGGGCAAAGCCATTGCTGTTTCAGAAGATGCAAGAAATATGGCCACAGTGGGGCAGGTAACTAAAGGACAAAGTGCAGCTGAGCTAATGATGAACATTTCAGAAGTGTCAGTGTCTCCCTGTGTGTGTTGTGTTGTCAGGCAGGCAGTGGTATATAGACTGCTGAAAGGTTTCCTGCCTGTGTGCACATGTACATGTTGCCAAATACCTATCCAGATAAAGCAGCATATACAATAAAGGTTGTCTACATGCTTAACACTTTTCTAATATATTGTTTGGATGATAAAGTCACATTTCATACCTTTTAAAAAATTCATGTTTTGTAGTACTCTTAGGGAAGATGAATAGCAGTCAGTCTGGCAGACTATTGTATTGGCCCATCATGTAAATCTCTTTTAAGTGTAAATTGTTCTTTAAAGTTGATAACACCAGCACTTGATGGCTTATTCTTTGTCTCTCTTAAATTTAAACATTATTTTTAAAGATACTTCCTGTCAATTTCCCGCATTCCCTTTTTGCTTGAAAAAATAGTCATATGTTTACATTTTAAGATTTTTTTTTTTCTCTCACAAGAGTTTAAAAGAGTATAGAATTAGGAAAAGAGAATAATTTTCTGAGGCTTGGTAGTAAGCTTCTAAAGACTCTTCTTTACAAAAGGCTAAAAATTATAACTTATTTGTCTGAAATGTATCTGTTATGTACTTTGATTTATCTAAAATGCAGTTATGAAACGCCATAATTTTTTTTCTGTTACTGCCATTATAAAGTATTTGGTTTAGACTTAGAAACTTTAGTTTTGATTTAGAAACTTCTAAAAAAAAAAGAAAATGTCACAAAAAACCCCATGCATGATGTACAAGCTGGATAAACTGTGTGGCTTAAGCTCCCCTTACTAGAATTTTAAGAAGAGTGTACTTTACTATTAATTGTACTTGAATAAGGAAAACAGGTAAGGTGAACTAACTTATTAAATTACTTATTTATTCACCATTAAAGGAAGGGCAGATGATTTGTATTCACAATACTATCTGAATGTTTATATTTGCTTTCCGTGTGGGTAAGAGCTCTAGATGTCCTGTATTGTCTGTGAAATATCCCTCCAAGTGAACAGCAATGGGAGGGTAGATCTCTCTCTTTGACACTGTTTCCAATGATTTTTGTCTTTGTAGTTTGTAGATATGAAATGGAAACTGGGAGTTGCGATGAGCTCTGACACCTGCAGGTCTCTGAAGTACCCGTATGTCACAGTGACACTAACAGTGGCAGACCCTTCAGGACAAATAACAGACAAATCTTTTGAAATGACGATCCCACAGTTCAAGGTCTGTAGTGAGTGTTACTTGAATGTTACTCAGTCTCGTAAAAGCAACAGTGGCGTTGTTGTGAGGGTCAGCTCTATACCCTGATGCATACGTTTGTGCTGCTTGTTTACTCATACAGTCATGCAAACATGAAGCATGAATTAAATAACTATTTAAAACACAGAAGCTAAATACTTACTTCATGGTATTTAGTTCCACATCACTTGCCTGAAAATGTTAATTTAACAGTAATTGATCCGTTCTCTTACAAATAAACTGACAGTCAAAGACATAAAATCTTTCAGAGCTTGCCAGCTATCATTCTGCCATGTTAAAAAATCATAGAATGTTTTTCATCTGTGGAACTGTTCCCCAGCCTCAAAATCTAAAACTTGGCTTAAGCCTAACAATTGCTAATGATTAGGAATGGAGATCAGTCTGCTTTGTCAGCTCTGACTCTTAATTGCTATGTCTCCATCTATGAATTTATGTAACTTTAATTATTCCTAAACATGGCCCTTGTATTGTCATTCTTGTTTAAAGGGTCCATCCTATAATATCATACATCCTATAATATCATACAAACTTAAATAGATCCGTGGAATTTGATTGGCAGAAATTTGAGAAGGATATTCTGGATCCTTGTATTCATTCTCGTCGAAGCCTATTTGATAATTTGTTATTCAGCTGCTTTAGGAAATGAATGCTGCATTTGAGAAGTCTGGATTATTTCAGCTGAGAGTAAAATCATTAATGTGAGAAAGGGTTTTTTTAATTTTATTTTTGTATGGGGCGAGAGCTACTTTGTATTTTTCTTTTGTAGCATCTTTTCCTATTAATAGGCAAGCCCATGCTAGTAAGGCATCATCTTTGTAGATTTAAGAGTTAGTGTTCAAATGCCAACCAGCCCACAGAAAGAAAAACAGAAGTTTTCAGTTCAGACTGTACATTGGAAGTGAGAAATATGGACAGTGTTTTTTGTCTAACACGCTACTTTGAACTGCAATTCGAGCTTTTCTTCAAGCAACTGAAATTTGTCTCAATTCTTGCTTTTTAGAACTTCTTCAGACAGTTCAAGGAAATGGCATCTGTTCTTGAAACAGTTTAAAGGGAACTTTTGTTTACAGTGACATTTTGGAGAAAGATCAAGTAAACTTTCCGTTCTGCACAGAGAATAAAGTGCCATTGTTCAGCAAGGTATGCATCCTTGTCTTCTTGACAGGAATTGGTCAGCATCATCCTTGCATTGCTGTGAAGGTTTCTTCGCTTTTGATTACTTGAAGCCAGCTCTGCAGTGTTCGTGAAAACGTGTCCAGCTTTGCTCATCCTGGTAGACAAAAGATCAGGATGTGTATGGAGAAGCATCTCTGTAGACTCCCTAATACCCATGAGTAAGAAACTACATGTAAGAAACTACACACTAAACTCTGTAGTGCAGAAAGACACCTGAAAATGTTGACTGGGAAAATACTGGGTGAAGTGTAAATCCCATGTTAATATTTTTGTCTATAAAATTGAGATAGGCTTGGACTCAACAGTAGTATTACATATCAGAATATGAAGTTATGTGTAAGAAGCATACAGCTACTCTTGAAGAATAGCATTGTCAGGTAGTTGGTTGCAGCCATTTGCAGATCTGGCTTCCAGTCTTTTAATAACTAGAGAATGTACTTGTCCTAACAGCTTGTTTATTTCAAATATTTATTTTCCACCACCTAGGCTTATAAAGACTGAATTAATGCATGAAGTTTTTCCAGAGACCCAGAATTCTCGCAAATGAAGCCCAGAGGCTAATTTTACATAAAGGTAGAAAGGCAGATTTAATTCAAAAGTATTTTAATGTGTTTCTGCTTTTTCATTTCATCCATTGTTAAGCCGTGGCATTCTGCGTGATTTTTTGGTCAGCAGTCTTGTTTCTAATTAAATTAGAATATTGATGTAGTTGCCTCACTTCAACCTCTGAACTAGAAAAGTCAAGAGGAAACTTGAAAATTCAGGCTGGAGAGGTAGCCAAGCCCATCAGAGAGAGGACCACACTGAAAGATTTCTTTGCGTGTTGCATTGTAACAGGCAGCCACTGGACTGTGTTCTGCACACTTGCCTTAAGAAGGTGTCCTAACCAACAAAATTTTGACTTTGATGTTGAAGAATGGGGGCATTTCTAAAGGGGAGTGATAAATCCAATGCGCTTGCATGCTCTCCTCTTAATTTTTTTTCCTTGAATTTTCCATTAAACAAAACACACTGCAAATATTGTGGGATGTAATAAAAGCAATACTGTTGCATCTCCAGATGTGCTGGTGGTGTAGTAGAACAAGTAAATCTGAAGAGAGATAATTCACACTGATAAGCAGATTGAAGTTTCTGCTTCAACTTCAGTGTGGTAGAGACTGAATACAAGCTTTGCTGGGATAGATCCTCAAATGATTCCAGGCCCACTTAAAATGTGAACATCTACTCTACCTTTCTAACTCAGATCTTTTTTTTAAATTAACTTTTTTAAGAGCTGTCTGAAAGTCATTGATACAGGTTATGCCTGTCTTTGTGCTATGAAAATAAACTGTAGCATATTGTGCATGCTGCATATGCTACAATCCTTTCAGGAATTGCCCCTATTTTAGGCATTATGCATGATGCGTAAAAACAGTACTTGGAATTGATTAGAAACCCAAATAAGTGAAACCGTGTTGGCTTTGACAAAAGTTTTTGGCCATGGCCATGGATCTGGATGATACTTTTGTTATGCTGGTTGAAGTCTGAGGTGTTTGCTTTGTGGCTAGGGAGAGCAGATTGGTCTTTTCTGGGATCCTCCCAGTAGAGTGTCACAAAATGCTCTTGGGAGCACACTTCCTGTTTGCCTCTTCCCTTGTCTGTCTGCAAGGGCTCAGGGCTGAACACAGAGCAAACAAATGTGTATGGAAAAGTGATGTGAGCAGCTGATTTTTTTGTTGTTGTTGGTGCTTTTTAATTTGCAGAAGTTGGAGTGTAAGGCTGCTATAACTGGAAAGCATTGTCATGCTTTGGCCTAGTGAATTAATTGTTTTACATCATTGCAAGAGTTCCAGAAAAAAATAAGGTGGTCTTTTTTTTTTTATTATAGCTGGAGCCTTACAAATAACTTCCTATGTGTTCTAATGCACATAAATTCTTCATATAGCTGGAAATACTTGTGCCTTCATTGGAACTGCATGGAAAAGATTTAATTAATCATGTCTTAACAATTCAGTAGATGTTGGAAGGTAATGAGGAAACTCCCAGTTAGCATTTTTGCTTGCTCCATCAGCAAGAGGAGAAAGTTGTCAGCCTTTGTAAAGACTTTTATTTTGTCAAATCAGATATTCTAGAAGTACTGATGAATATTTTTTTTAAATGTCCCTGAACTCCAGCATGTTGTAATTCTGGCTGGAAGATGCTTGGACATGTATACTGTACCAATTTACTGTCTTGAGAATTTTCAGAAGAGTTATGATTTAAAGTTGGCTATGTGTTCAAACTTTTGAAATGTGTCCTGATCACTATCAGCAGGAATTCCTCTACTGAGTAATGGAAGATTTAAGTACTTTATTAAAAGGAAACCAAACAAAAAACTTAACAGTTTTCAGGGTAGCAATACTAATATGTCAATACAAGCTGGTGATTTGTTTGTCTATATGTGCAGAAACCAGATCTTTTCAAAGAGAATCAGGAGCCCTTGTGTGTTCCTAATTCTAATTGTTGATTAATAGAAATTGTATAACATTAATATTTTTGTAAGTCCACAATCATTAAACATGTAGGTAACAAAGACAAAGCTGGTCTGTGTTTTGTTTTAAGCCTACTGCATGGAAGTCTGTCTTGTAAATACTGCAATGAGTAAAGTTCAGGACTAGACAATGACTAAATTTCTTTCCTTATTAAATTAGGATGAAGTTCAGACATACACAGTCTTTCTGTCTGATGGAGTACCGAAGAGTTAATGGGTAACTGCAGGCTGCAAGGACTCTTTGTATCAATTACTTAAAGCTAGACAAAATGTTGTATTGAACCAGGAAAAGACAGAGGACATACGAGATTAATGAAATTTTGCAGGAAATTACATTCAAGTGTTTTTCTTTCCTTAACTGTATTTAGGAGACAAGTAAACATTTTATTTTTTTCAATATTTGCCTAGAACAGAGCAGGAGGAAGGAAGGGGGGTGGGGTCTTGCACAGTCAACAAATCCAGGGGAGGGAATAATGAAGGAATGTCCTAGCCGTGACTGTTGCCTTCATCACATGACTTTTTTTTTTCCCCCATATATTTCAAACACACCAGCCCACTTGCAGAAAGCTGTTTTGTAGAAAGCTCCACAGAAGGAGTGCACAAATGGCAAGTGTGTCTGTGCACTACTGTTTTATATATTTAGCTTCTGCACACTTTGGCCAAGTAAAAGCATGTCTCTGTTCCTGCTTCCATAAAATTTGTACTGCCTTTCTTTAACCACATTTTGAAGGTATGTGACCTTCTTGTTCATCTTGAGCCCACTCCCTTTACTTTTTACTTTCCCCTTTTTAAGCCTTTGCGCTCTATTTGAACACCTGAAGACACATTGCCTTGGACCAATTAAAAACAAAGGTAAAGAGGTGATAAATTGGGGGAAGAATGTTTCTTTTTCCTGTTTGCCCTGTTTGAATGTTTTATTACCCTCTTGGCTGTAGGTATAATGAGAGGGTAATTTCCACTCCTTTGCAGAGGCATGCAGGGTGGTTCTGTTAAGACCTTGCGGGTACTAAAATAACACACAAACGTGTCTTGAGTCCTTTGATCTACCTGGAGAAAAAAAAAAAGCCGTATCTCTGAAGAACCTCTACTTCTGGCTGGGGGTTGAGGGGGAAAACACTTAAAACTGAGAAGCCTCTATCCTGTCCAAGACTCTGTGGTTGATCATGGTAAGGCTCCTTTCCCAGACAGATTTTCAGTAGTTACATACCTGTTGGTTGGGCTGATAACTTGCTGGGCATTCACTTTATTAGGAAGCTGGACCGGTGCAGGCCAATACCTGACCTGACTGCCTTGACCTCAGCTTGCATGGTATGCTGTTGCAGTTCTTCCTTCCTGAGGCTCAGCCAGCTCATAACTGGATTTGCTTGTCGCTGTGGAATTTTGGCCAAATACTTCCTTTAGTTTTGCTTTTATTGTACAGCAGTGTCCATACTTACTCACAGAGATCTGCTCTTGGCTCTTCAGTGTATGAGGTGCCGTGGTTTAACCCCACCTGACAACCAAGCACCACACAGCTGCACGCTCAGTCCCCTTCTGTGGGACGACAGGGGGAATTGAAAGGGTAAAAATGAGAAAACTCGTGGGTTGAGATAAAGACAGTTCAATAGGTAAAGCAGAAGCTGCACAGGCAAGCGTAGCAAACCAAGGAATTCATTCCCAGCTTGCCAAGGACAGGCAGCTTGCCAGGGAAGCAGGGCCCCCGTCTTGTGTAACAGTTACTTGGGAAGACAAACACCATCACTTCGGCTGTTCCCCCTTTCTTCCCCCGACTTTATATACTGAGCATGATGTCATATGGTATTGAATATCCCTTGGGTCAGTTGGGATCAGCTGTCCCAACTGTCCCCTCCTAACTACTCATGCACCCCCAGCCCCCTCACTGGTGGGGTGGTGGGAGAAGCAGGAAAGGCTTACACAGTGCTCTGTGTAAGCACTGCTCAGCAACAAAAAAACCATCTCTCTTATTATTAACAATGTTTCCAGCACAAGTCCAAAGCAGCCCTCTGCTAACTCCTGTAAAGAAAACGAATTCTTCCGCAGCCCAAACCAGCACACAAGGAAGCACACAAGTCAGAAGGATTATGCTCAGCATTCCTCATACCGAGTCCTGGGTGCTTGGAAAGACTTTCTGATTCGTGTTTCCGAGGCCTTTCTGAGAGAAGATGGAGAAATGCCCTGGCATTTAGCTGAGTTACTTGGCTATGTCTCTTAATTATGTATGACTTTGTGTCACTGAGGAAGTAAGGAAGCCGAGATTGCTGATCTTCTCCATGACGGAAGGTTAATTTTAGTATTTCTGTGTTTTCTTTTCCCTAAACTGCATTTACCTGCTATGGCTAATTACAAAGCTGCCCTACTTCGAGAACCTTTTCCGTTTGATATGTGTAAGTACTATAGTTTCCAAATGCTCTGTTAGTGTTTACGTTAAAAATACTGTTACATTTCTATAAATTGGAAGTTTCAATGTCAGTTTTGCACTTCACATAATGAGCTTTGGAAAAGTAAGGAGAATTTATTATTTCATTCAATAGCATGTGCTAGATAATAATTCCAGAGGACTTTGTCGCAGCATCGGTCAGCAGGTGGCACTGCTGCATACAGTCTTGCCTCACAGCAATCCTTTGACAGCACGTCTGGCTATGGGATAAGGACCTCTGCTTTCCTCCCCTCTGTAGCTTGGATCTGGAACTACGAATTCCTGTTGCCGTAATTTCCATCCCACTTCTTACATTGTAAGGAAACGATCTAACTTCTCTTTTAATTATTATCAAGATGAGCACAAAGATTTCCAGTTACATAAACAACATTCAGCATTTTAATGATAACAGAATGCATACCATACATTGCATATTTGCAGTAGTTTAAATCAGTAACTTAATTACACTAACATTTCTGCATTACGACTTGCTTTTTAAATAGTATCATGTTGCATTTGAGGCCTATTCTCATTTTACTCTTTTCCCTGTTCGTACATCTCTCAAGGAGATTTTTCTAGATCTGTGTCATGATCATAGAAAAAGCATTTGCGTTTCTCTATCCAAGGTTTTCATGCTGTTTGACCACTCTAAAATCCCTCTTCCATATTCCCTTACGAAGCCTAGTTATCAGTGTCTTTATGCTACATTTAGGAATATGCTTCTCTACCACTGAAAGTGGTACTGGTGCTTAATTCCCCTGTGAATTACCTCTGAGTCTGAAAAGTCAGGTTCAGATCAGATTCAGATTTCAGATTCAGATCTGAAAGTCATGTTCAGATGTTCTTGGTATTACCAAAGCTGAAAAGAATTTTTCTGTTCTCCATTAATGTCATCGCTGCTGAGTCTTTGGCAGTTTACAGGTGTTTGTAAAAAAGTATTCATCTCAGAGCTTGCCCAAATTAAAGCAAGACAGGCTCCCTTCCCAGTGATGCTTCTGAACAGGGAAGTCCTGGATGCTGCAACCAGACATGAAGCTTGAGAATGATCCTAAAGTTTACATTTAAAATGAGGAATGTGTGTGTCTGGCATGAATCACTGGTGTGCTGTGCTACGCTGCTTCTCGCAGTTGGGAATGTGGGGAGATGAGTGATGCTCAGCAGTCAACAGAGTCAAGACAACAGATGTCGATTTACCTAGGAGAGAGTCAAGGACGATGAGAAAGAGGATTAAGGGGTTCCCATCTGTTCTTTTTTTTAAATGTCAGCAGCTACACTGGCAGCGTTCTTGGTATTGTGTTGGGCCTAACAGTGCCCTGTTGTTCATGCTAAGCTGTACCTTCTTCTACCACACATACAGTACGAAGTGGAGAAGCTGCAATAACACTTTAATTAGTGGTACACTTGAAGTCATAATGGTATTTGCATTTTCCTCTTGAAGAAATATAATTTGTGCCCTTTGAAGTACTCTTGCCTTCCAAAGCATCTTTCTTCCGTTTTATTTCTGCACTGTACTCTAGATTTGCTAACCTTTCTAGCCTATGGTTCATCCTTTGTAATAATATATTTGTGAAATAATATCAATATCTTCCATTTAGCTTTGGCAATGACAAGAAATTCTGTCTTAGTTTTCATTGCTAGAGAATTTGGATCCCTTCCAAATCACAAATGAGGTAGATGTAGTAGGCACTGTTACGGAGAGAAGTAGACTCCAGCAGTCACAGTACTTCGTCTTTTTTTCCTCATTTTTTTCTCTTGTATGTTACTGTTACTGCAGTGGCTGGGCAATAGTAGAGAAGTAAATGGCTCCTTTTTATAAAAGAAATAATTGGGAATAGGGAAGTTCTTGTTGCAGAAGTTGCTCTATGTCCTGCAGTAACTAGCCTTGCACCTGATCTGAGCTGCTGACAGCCACCATACTCTATATCACCTCAAGAAAGGGGATTCTAGTTAGCTGATATGACACACTTTTGGAGGGCAGGGGCCTTATTAAAACAAACAAACAAACAAACAAACCAAGAACCCCAACAAATTTCAAGTGTTTCCACATGGAAAGATGCTATGATCACACAGGACTCCAGATTAAAACCTAGTTTTAAATGAAAAGCATTGTGGTTCTTCAATGGATTCAAAGTCTGCTGTGCTGGAAAGTTTCATGGGATGACTGTGATATGAAAAAATGACTTAAGTAAGAATCTTTCCACAATCAAATTTATCTTTGAAGAGAAATTTAATAATTTAATGAATTGTCACTCTTAATCAGTGCTACATTAAATTGAATAACAATACACTGAACAGAGACATAAAATGTGCCAGGTTGCTTTAAGTTCTAGAGATGTTTATAAAATTTATAGCTAGGGATTATTCTCTTATGAACTTTGCTCATTCCAGTTCCCCTAAATCTGTTTTGGAGTGGGTCTTACTGGCAGAACAAATTCAATCTGTCATTTTGATCAAAAAAGATTAATGCCATTTAAGAAGAAAACACTAAAACCAACCCACCTCTTACCAGATTAATTTTTCATCATTTTTATTGTTTAAAAATTGCAGCAATTGTCCCCTGCTAATGACATATCTCTGCAAGACCAATATGTCTTACTCAAAACTTTGGCATTGCATTTTAAAGTATTGTAATCTTTATACATCCTGCAAAATATACAAATCTCATTATTTCTAGTGAGGTTTTTTATATACTTTAAAAGAGGAGGCACCAGAGTTTCTCTAGCAGCTAAAGCTTAAAGCCCTGGTAATATGACCAGTCTACTGAACTTTCTAGTACTTCAGTTATATTTCCAGAAGTTACTTCATTACAGTCTTCAAATAAGACCAAGTAGTTTAAATTAATTAAATGGTTTTTAAAGTAAAAATGCCTATATCTCAGGTCTTACAAAAAGGTGATCTGAAAGTAAAATAAAATATGACTAGTTTAAACTAATGCAAATATGGAAATGGACCTTGAATTCCCAGACAGCTAAGTGAGATCATTCTTAGAAAAGCAATTGAATCAGAAGCAATTCCAGCTTCAAGGCATTTTACTGAAATAATTGTGGGAGGTGACTGAAGTTATGCATAAATTATGGGATTGTAAAGTCAAGCCTACAGTTCCTCTAATAACTTAATACTTTTTCTGCAATTAAAATTGTGGCTAGAAGGCTTAAGGGGATGGATAATTACTAGCAATTAAGAGTCTGATCATATGAGATGCTGAGGTCTCTTTGGTGCTTAAGAAGTTACTGAGATCTGTGGTTGCTTACCGTTTTGCAGGTATAAATCCTTTAACACTAAGTATGGAGATCCAGATATGATATATGAAATGGCTGCTGTGGTGCCATGTGCAGAAACAACATATATTATCAAGGTATAGTCTTAGAGAACTAAACATAGTTCCTCTAATAAAGAAAATACATTCTCTGTTTTATTTGGAAAAATAACCTTTACATGTAATACTCCGTTGACAAGCATGTCAAATCCAAAATGTTCAGAGGCACTTATATTTACTTAACTTTATCTGTGTTTGGTCACTTCAATAACATCCCTTAATTTAAGAGGGTTTGCATTTAATGTCTATGTTTGGAACAAAAAACAATGGCAGATTATCAACAATTCAAAAAAGTCTGATTGGGTCTGTGGTTGGTTTCACTTGACCAACTAAGCATGCACTTGCAGCACATGCTATGGCAATTATTGCCCAAAGTACTTTATGTACTTGAGATCTTCCAATAGAGTGCTCCCTTCAGATTTTACAGTTTGTTTCAAGAAGCTTGGCCAATGCTAAAGATAATGATAATAATAAAATAGGAATTGTTAAAAAATTGTGGCTTCTCACCACAGACTTTGTCTGTCATGTCTCTGGCATGGATGCTTCATTTACACTTCTGTTTGGGATGATCTGGAGAGAAACTGTTCTTTTGTCAAGAACAGATAAAAATTTTCAAAGCTCTGTGGATAAGGGCTGTAGAAAGTTGCTTTCTTCTCTGTCCCAAAGTTTTTGATTCCCATTAACTGAGTTATAAGGATTATATATTTTATGCTAATTCCTAACTACATTGTGCAAAGAATTAGAGAAAGATACCTTCGTTATCATTATATTTTAAACACTAGAAATTACATGAGAGCCATGTCAGTTGTCATGAGCAAAGGAATACTGTGCTCAGAATGAGAGAAATTAGAATTTTTAACTTAAAGGTGCATGAAACCTTACAACTGAAAAGAAATGAGAAAAGGGGACCAACTTCGAGAAGAAAAGTTATGTAACAAAAGGACTGACTTCCTACTGAAACAGTGTTAATGAGATGGGGGGATAAAAAGTGTTAGGCAGATTAAAGGATAAGAAATGATGAAGTAAATGGATAAAAGTAATGGACAGCTAAAAGGGATTACTATGAAGAATCGATTCATAGAGACATAAAAAGCTGAAGCAAGACGAAAGCATGAAAACTTTGGATTAACATCTGAGAATTTGATTTTGAAGGTAGTTAAAATATTAGTGGTAGCATTTATATAAATTAATTTCATCTTCTAAGGGATTTGTATAAAGAATTCAGTAATAAAAATAAATTAAGTCAAAATAAGCATATCTCCTACCTTATTAAAGCAAATCACCCAACAGAAGGAAAAACCAAACAGCTTTACAAAACAGGCACAATGATGACAACTGAAGAATTTCACATTCATTTTTCACATTTTAGAATTTCATTTCTACCTGATAATTTGCAATAATTGAACTACATTCTTATCAGCTGAAAACACAGCTCTGTAACATCTTCAAGCGAAGATTTCTTGTTCCATTTGTATGATGCGAGAACATCAAGGCATCTGTAATTGCTCTAAAAGAATTTTTTTGCTATTTTAATGTGCTTGCATGATTGTCTTCAAGTTTCCTAATTATGATTAAATATTTGTATCACCATAGCACCTAAAAGCCTAGGTGGCTGTCCACAAACGGGTTTTGGTAGTTCATATACAAACATAAACCAAAAGGGATCTAGTAGTCCCAGAGATGGTGTTGGTAAGCAGCTATTCAGTATGTTGCAGCCTCCCCCTTAGGCTGCTTCACTGGAGCCATTTAACGATCAACCCATCTGAAACCATTGCAAAAGAATGTATAAGGGAATTTTGCCGCTGTTCTAGTGCAAACACAGTGTTTAGTTCACTTCCCAGGTAGGTTAAATTGGTCTTTGAGCTCAAGTGACTGAATTGCAGCTTCACGCTCCAGATGAATCGTCTAACCAAGCGTCCCCAAAAGGGGCGAGTAGCCTTGCCGCTCTCTTCACCCCCGA
Organism: Callaeas wilsoni; assembly: GCA_013398955.1. Lineage (NCBI taxonomy): Eukaryota > Metazoa > Chordata > Aves > Passeriformes > Callaeidae > Callaeas > Callaeas wilsoni. The sequence continues at coordinate 2,216 of VWPU01018912.1, read as the reverse complement.
GCAGTCATTCCCACTCCCTTTGTTCCAGCAGCGCTCTCTCTGTAAGTGCTGTCACTTAAATTAGAGGCGGCTCACAGAACTGAACTGGCAGAAAAGGAGCAGCTCACTGCAGCATTAAACCAGTGCCAGTGCTGCTGCCAGAAACCAAATAGCTCTTCCTGCAGGTGCACTGGTAGGAGGCTCACAGACTGTCATTCCGCAATGCTGTTGCACAAAATCTTAAATACCATTCTCAGCCAAAGGGTTAATAGTAACTGTGCAGAGTGAGGGACAGGAAATTTTTTAGGTTTGTGATCCACAAAATTAGGCCATTATTCTTCTAATTACCCTGGTTGTAAATCTACTGTACAGCAATATAGTTCAGATGATTAAGTGTGTGAAAACAGTCAGTATGGCAAAGCAATTCCAGTCTGGCTTTATGTTGTACCACTGTAGGACATATTAAAGCTGGTTCATATTCATATGAACATACTCAGCCTGCATAAGACTTTTTGCTTTAGCTCCCCTGTCCTAAGTGACATTGTAGGATGTCCCTTAAGGCTTGTAGGATGCCATGAGAGAATATATATTTGAGGTCTTACCAAACAATATTAAATTGAAAACTACAACTGATAAACCAGATTGCATAAACTAGAGGGTTAAACTGGAAAAAAAAAAAAAAAGAAGAGGAAAATTGTTTGCTCAGGAAATGGGCAGAGTGGTTTGTAACAGTATAAAAATACCGCAAATGTGACAGTTTTTGTCAGTTCAGACTACTGTGGGCTGTGACCTGAGCGCTGCATGACCCTTCTCCTCACAAATAATTATGCAGTCTCAAATTACACAAAGCAGTTCTTCAGCTCAAGCGACAGATTTTTTATTTGTAGGCAGGGTTAAAACGGTGGCCATAACAACATGTACTGAGAGCTACCGCCGCTGCTGCTACAGATTTAAATGGGGGGACAGTCGCTACAATTGGCAATTACCAAAAGGATACGGATACTGTATGGCTGGCAAAGCTTTGTCCAGCTACTTTCTCAGGTAGAGGAGACGAGTTACTAACATCTGCAGTAGGTGGCGGGTTTGTCGTTGACAAGAGATGTTATCGCGATAGCGACGCGGAAGAACCCGCCGATTAAAAGCTCAAGCAGGAAACACAAGCTTAGGGAAAAAGGGAAAATTAAAATCAGCCCTAATGAAACTCTTGACTCGGCAGTGCAGGGGGACGCTGCCGTAGCACGGCCGCGGTACAGCTGGTTCTCCTCGCGGGGGAGAACCAGCCGGGGGAGAGGCGGCCGTGAGTTCCCCGGGTCCCGCTCCTTGCCAGGAGCCTTCTCCTCAGCGACTCCCCGACTCGTCAGAATCAAAACCAACTCAGACAGAGCTTGGGAGCTTCTGCAAACGGGGCGGGAGGACGGGCCTGGCAGCCTCCCCACCTCCTTCTCTCCGCCGATCGGCGACCTTCCTTCTCTTGCGAACCTCCTCCTCCTCCCTTTCCCTCTCCCTTCACGGCTGGCCAAGCTGCGAGCCGCAGGCAAAGCCCAGCACCCGCGGCCGCAGGGAGGCCGGCAGCACTCGGCAGAACCGGGAGCGGAGCGGAGCGGCGTGCATGATGCGTTTTCCTTTGGGGCCCCGGTCGGCGGAGCTGTCCCGCCCCTGAGCCGGGGGTGGTGTGGACGCGGAGCCCGCTCGGGGCGTAGCCCTGCCGCTCCTCCCCGGGGCGTTAAGGAGGAGGAGGAGGAGGAGGAGTGGGGTGTCTCGGCCGTCCTTCCCCGCCCCGCGGGCTGACCCCGCGCGGGCAGGCAGGAGGCGGCGCGGCGGCGGGGACGTGCCCGGCGGGATGCGCGTTTAGCGGCGGCCTCGGCCGAGCGCAGGCCCCGCCGGCTGCACCTGGCGCCGGGGGAAGCGGCCGCGAAGCCCCGCGTCCTGCGCCCCGACACCCGCCATGGAGAAGCGAGGGGAGGGCGAGCCGCTCTCCCACGACCTGGAGCCGGAGCCCGAGCCCGAGCCGCAACCGGCGCCGCCGGGGGAGAAGCGCTTCAGGTTGTGGTACGTGGGTTCGTCGTGCCTGGACAGGCGGACCACGCTGCCCATGCTGCCCTGGCTGGTGGCCGAGATCCGCCGCCGCGGCCAGCGGCAAGAGCCCGGCGGCGCCTCGGGCAGCGGGGTGCCGGCCCGCGAGGTGCTGCTGCTGCTGGGCTCCCCCACGCTGCGCTGCGTGCCCGCCAGCGCCAGCC